>VZTG01006985.1:130023-150513 GCA_013397845.1 Melanocharis versteri
GTAATGACACACTCATGGGCAATCCAAAATGAAATCCAGGTCCAGCTCTGGTTCCTAAACATACTCTGACCTGTCTCTGACTTTGCTTTCCCCTCCCCTCCTCTAGCTCCAGGCAACCTGCAACGTGGAGCAGTCGCTGTTCAATGACTGGTTCACTGGGCACCTCAACTTCCAGATTGAGCATCAGTGAGTACTCACCCCAAGAGAGAATTTTCTTTCCCCTCTTCCTTTTCTAAAATATTTTTCCTTCCCTCTTTTTTTTCCTTCCCTATTTTTTGCTCTGAATTCTACAAATAGTTGTGGGGCACCAATGAGTTTGTCTTTAAAAACTGAAACTCTTAAAAGAGAATCATGTAATTCAAAACTTTCACTGGATCCAGAGGATTACAAGAGAAAATGGAACGTGGCAGGATCCATGCAAGGACAGGAATAGAGTCAATCCCAAGTAGGTTTTAAGGATCAGTGGAAATGTCCTGGCTAAAGCACCTGTTTTTAGTCTGTCACAGGAGTTTCAAGCCACCTCCACTGATTATTTATGCTGTTACTCTATAGAGTGAGATATGCAAGGGTGAAGGATGGGCTCATTTCCTTCTCTGTGCTATGGAGATGGCTACTACTGGAAAAAAGGGAGGGAGGGGAAAGTAGTTTCTTCCATAAGCATCGTTTAATTTGGAGACAAACTGTGGAAAAGAACACAGGGGGAAAGCAGGGAATTCCTACAAGTTCCTTGTGCTAAAAGCACAGCAGGGGGAAAGAAGAGCTGGGAACAGCTACAGACCCTGCTCATTGTGAGCTGGGGGATTCCTGGGAAGTACTAATGACAAGGATTTCTTATACAGCTTGCCTGTCTCCTGTTCACAGCCTTTTCCCTACAATGCCACGGCACAACTACTGGAAGGTGGCCCCTCTGGTGAAGTCCCTGTGTGCCAAGCACGGCCTTGAGTACCAGTGCAAGCCTCTGCTCACAGCCTTCACAGACATTGTGCAGTGAGTAAAAATAAACCCCCCCAAAAATTGCAGGAGGATGCAGGAGAGACTGGAATCCTAAGAGCAGGAGTTGTCTTGCTCTCCTTTTGGCCTCTTGGGCACATGGCAGCTCCTGGGGATGGTGCTGTGCAGGGCTGAGTTGGACTTGATCTTCGTGGGTCTCTCCCAGCTCAGCTTATTCTGGGATTCCAGGAAATGAGCACAGGGAAAACCTCATTCCCTTGTCCCCAGCAACACTCCCTGAGAAGCCCTGTGATGTGTCCTCTCTTCCTCTCTCTCCCAGCTCCCTGAAGAACTCAGGAGAGCTCTGGCTCGACGCCTACCTGCACAAATAAAGGACAAGGCTGGGTGCTACCATTCACAGCCTGCCGCGACTGCATTCCCAGCAAGCTGAGGGGCAGGGACCACAAGGGACTCTCTGGCAGAAGAAAGTGAGTAAGGACTGAGGGATACAATTCCAATAGGGATGAAGCTGCCTGCATTTTTCTTCTGGTTTTTCCTAGGGTTTTGGTTCAGATACGTTAAGAGTGGGCAGGGCAAACAGAAGGTGAATTGTTAGAAGAGGGAGGAGATCTTTGCTGACTGAGTCTGAGCATTTCTGAGCCTGGGCATGGGCTCAAGTCAGATCATGGACTGGTGCAGCTGCACACACTTTACTCCATGTCACAGTCCTCTGACCATCGTGGGGTTTTTTTTGTTTTCCTCATGTGGAGGGTTTAATGCTTGACACAGCATTTGCTTACTTGAATTTGAAACTGCAAAGGATTTTGGATTAAGGATTTTTTTGTTTTCCTCATGTGGAGGGTTTAATGCTTGATACAGCATTTGCTTACTTGAATTAGAAACTACAAAGGATTTCGGTGTGCCAGCAATGTGCTTAAACCACAATAAATTAGGATCAACTACAAACCACACTTAGACTGTAGCAAGTGCAACATGCAGTGAATAAAAGCATAAACGTGTTTTCGTTACTGTTCTCTAGAGCATCCTCATCATCACAAGGCCAAGAGATACATGGGTTAAAACCAGCTCAAGCCCACTGCTCTCTTACAAATTTTTCTGGTTTTGGGGGGTTTTTTTTGTGCTTTGTGTTGGGCTGAGACATGTGCACACTCCATGTACACTCCCCACCCTTACAGGACTAAGATTATACTATAGAAAGGTAAACAAAAAAAAAAAATCACCTACAGACATTTGGTCAAATCCAAAAGTTGCTGTTGCAGCTAAAGCAAGATTAGATCAGATTTTGGCTGTGCCAGGCAGAAGGTGAGTCAGAGAAAGAGGCTGGTCCAGGTACTTTGAATCACCCTTGAGAGGAGACAATATCTTTCCATTAGTTAGTAAGAAAGCCTGTTTTTTGTCTCAGCTGCGTGCTACAGTAACTACATACTCAGACACTGAAATAAAAAACAGCTTTTGGAAAGGAGACTATGGGAACAACAGAATTTGTTTGAATATTAGCAGTTATCACCACTTTTTACAATAATTCAAGGTTAATAAATAGAAATCTTGAAAGGTAAAAAGATACAAAAAAGCCTCTGATGATGTAACAAATGGACTTTGTACTACTTGTGCAATGATTGCCTGAATTACTAAAAAATCTTTAACCCTGCACAGTCAGCCAGAACATGGGAAAGATTTGCTATTAAACCATTTTTCCTGCCTTGGAAAAAGTGCAATTATATTTAAAGGTTAACAGCACAAAGTACTGACCCATGGGAGTAAAAGAAGCAATTCCCAAAAATTCTGTGGGAGAATTAAGAAATAAAGCAGGAGTCACAGCAGTATCAGTTACTCATACATTGCCACTACTTTAAAAAGCCTTTTAAAATTGCCTTAAGCAGTCTTTGAAAATGATTTATTGGGTAGATGAAAGGCCTGATTTTGAAGATCAGAATTTGATTTTTGGACCTTTGATGTCATTGGGCTCCTAGTTTAGGACCCCTGCAAGTCAAAATGCAATTAAAAAACCAGAGCTGTGAATGTTTCCATTGTTTGAGGACAACTCCAGTAAGGACAAGTGTGCAAGAAGGTTGAGCAAGATTGATAAATATGGAATAAAGCTTAAGCAATGTATGGATCAATGCCAGAGCAAACAGGAGCAGTTGCCAAGTTTTCCCTGGGTATCTTTGCCCAATCTTATCAGTATCAGCCTCAGATGAAAGGCTGCCTGCACTCCCTTGGGAAAATATTGAATAGCTGGATAAGATTTTATAAAGAAGATATCACTGAGAGGCCTGAAGAAGGAAACACATAAAAATTAGTCATATAACCCAACAGAAAAGCATAAACAAACAAACCAAACAAACAAAAAACCAAAAAAAACAAACAAACAAACAAAAAAACCACACCAAAACAACAACAAACCACTCCTGCAAAAAAGTTATGGTACATGAAAACAGAGTGAAAGGAAAATTAGCATCAGCAGTAGAGTACCATCCTTAAATGTGAACAATCAAGAAAACAATACAAAGTATTAACTGGCTTACTCTAAAATACAGCCTTGATTCCTGCAATGCTGAAGGGCAAAATTCCATTCTTTTCTTACAGTAGTATCTTGGAATCAGAGATTCAGGAAGACAGTTCCCACTGGAAATAATACTGAAAGTTTAAATTCAAAGTGAAGTGTTTTTCCAATAAAATCTCTTAGGAAAAGTACTGAGTGGCTAAAGCACCTTGGACTCTGCATACACACAATAAGTAAAGCAAAGAAAATGGGACTTCTTCATTCCTGGTTTTCCAGCTTCCCTCCATGAAGTCGAGAGTGTTGTTGAGACCTTGTAGAAAACACAGGAGCTATGATTGTGTAGGAATTCTGTATTTTCATTCTGTTTCAGGAGTGTTGCAACTCAGTCTGTAACCAGTACCTGCCATCACCCTCCTTCCTCAATAAATCTTACAACATATAAGCACAAAGTCAAAGATTCCCAAGTGTGGAAAAGAGAATCATACAATAGTTTGGGTTCCCAGCTATTTTTTTGTAGGAAAGTGCATCCACTTCCGTGTCAATCCTGAATCAATAATCACAGGGACAAGGATTTGTTGCACTGGAAAAAAAAAACCCCAACCAAACAATAAAAAAATAACAAAGTTCCCAACCCTAGTAAAAGTTCAAAAATGGGGAACCTGAGAGAAACAAGCAAAGAATAAATACTGAAATTAACAGACAGCAAATCTATATAAAGGATTTCTGTGGTTCCTCACATGCTATTAAACAGGAAATAAAGTTTTCCTTCTGACTCGGTCCATTAGATATTTACAGTATTTGAACCATAGAATCACTGGATCCAACTCTGACTACAAGTATGCAAAAAGCATTTTGGAATCTTGCAGTGATTTGAATGAAATGGATTAAGATCAAGGTGAACAGTTCTGAGATTTACAAGAAATTATGAAGACATTGTCTTCCTTGACCTCCTCTATCCACCTACTTTGCTGTGGGTAGGAGGATGTAAAAACATTTAGGTTTTTTTCATTAAAAAAGTACAACTATCAGTTTACCAAGCTTCACTGTGTGATCTGAGAACAAATTTCAGCCCAGCTCCTGAGGGCCTGCAGTGCAGGGAGATTTCCAGCTGCTTTGGGGTTGGAGTTTGACTTTGGGTAGAATTCTAGCATGACAAAGTCCAAGCTTTCATCAGACAATTAAACCACAAAGGCTCTGCTCAGCAATCCAGGCTGTGAAAGTGTCATCATTAACAGTCAACTCTCAAAATTCTTCACTTTTTATTTTTACACCACTGCCTCGATTTGCTTTCCCAGACTGTGTAACAATGCACCACTTTACAACCTTTAAGCAAACACAGGGCTTTTTTGGGGAATCTTCTTCATATTACTGATCCATCCCAGCTGGAATGATCCTGAATGCCACAAACCTGGCAAAACTGCCTTAAATTCATTTACAATAATCAAAATAGAGCCTTAGTTATTTTCCCAGTTGTGTCCAAAGTGGCCTGAAGAAACTGTTTAGGTTTAATCCTTGATGTCAGAGTCAAGGTTATGCTCAAGTCCACCTCTGCATGCCATGACCTGTGTCATGACCACACAACTTTGATCCCAAACATCAGTACAGACTGAGCTCTGCAATATTACCTGGGGAACAAAGGTTGGGCTTTACCATGCACTGCAGATCTCTACGTAATTTGCTACCAGCAAGAGATAAGAACACACAACACAGCAGTGGATCAATCACCTCTGAAGTGCTGGGCTGGAGCCCAAAACACCACAGCAAACTGAACTCAGAGTGTAGAGAGGGTCACAGAAGGCTCGTCCAGCCCAAGCCCCTGCAGTGAACAGAGACATCTTCCATGATCCCAGGTTGCCCAGAGCCCTGTTCAACTTGGCCTTGAACAATTCCAGGGATGTGGCAGCCACCACCTCCCTTGGAAACCTGAGCCAGGGCCTCACCACCCTCATAAAACATTTTGTGAGAAAATGGTGCCTCACCTGCCTGTAAGAATTCATGGATCAGATCTCCTAACAGAGAACAAACAGCCTTTTTTTCTGCAAGATGAGCAACAGGTATGGAATATTTGGCAAAACAATGTGATGGGTTTACCGGAAGCTGAAATTATGGATACCCATACACTGCTTAGCAGGCAATTCCCATCAATGAGCTGCACTCAGGAAAGGAAATCAGGGGTTTTTCCAACATCTTTGAAGCACTGAAAATCTGACCCAAATCTACCTCACCCTTTTTCTCTCCACATAACATTTAGCAATCCCGTGAACTTCCTCATCTCCTGGCACAGCTCACTTCAATTAACGTGGTGCTGGAATCTGCTCACATTTTTTTGGATATTCAAGTTCAAACATTTTGGGAAAGGGAAAATAACCTAGGAATGAAGGCCCATTAAAAGGAGAGGTACTCCTGGAGAAGCTGTAATTTCCCAAACATTAGTTTCAAATTCACTCCCAATTCCATTGCTAGAGATGTGCATCTAAAAGAAAACAGTAATGAGAAAATGTTGAGCAATTCTGCTTTACAGATAACTGAAATCATATTGCAACAACCTGGCAAAGGAATGTTTGATTTTAATTGAACAGAACAAAAAAACAAAATAAAACTGAGGTTGTGTCATATCAACAGTCTCTTCATTCTCACGCTAAGGAGCTGTAAATGGATTTATGGTCTTATTTATTTGGAGAAATAGCATTATTGTTCTTCCAGTGCTGCCTAATGCTCTCCACAGCTTTGGGAAAAGCCAAGTTTTCTGTACAACACTTGTCACGGCCAGTTTAGCAGAGAACACAGGTCATTTGAGTCATTTAAACACAACTGTGGGGTTGAAATGTGAGTTTTTAAAATGAAGGCAGCTGCAAAAAGTACATCCAACCTACAGCTTGTGCACCATCTCCAGAAAAACAGATGAAGGGATGTATGAACCTCCTAGATTAAAACAAACTATTTGAAGATGTTTGCACAGAAAACATGTTGCCAAGAGATTTTTAATTCCATTTATTTCAGAAATAAAAGAAGACAGCAATATAAATCACTTAGCAAACACAATCAAAACTAAAAGATCAGGCCTTGTTTACTCTTTTCCAAAACTCTTGTTCCAGCATGAAATATTCTCACCCAATCATGTAATCCCATATGCCAGATCAGGTAAAAAGCCAATGGAATCCCAGAATACAGTAGGTTATCAGTTCATATTATTTTACTGCACCTCTACCCCAGCTAATTTTTCACAATAGGTTGGTAGATAAATGAATTGCAGAGCAAGGAACATTCTCCAAAATTTAATGGAACAGCATTTAGTATCTACTCTTCTTTACCTGCCATCATTCCTGGGAATTCACACTTAAATCAAAAGTAATCCTAGTCAAAATACAATTCAAGGCAGACCCAGAAATGCAGTGATTATTGACAAATCACCCCCAAACTGCTATGATTTGAATTTTTGACATTTGCCTGAGTTAAGAGCAGTAGCTGGGCTCTGAAATGCTTTGCATTTAGCTTGGACAGTAATTATCCTGTAACTGGGGTCCCAATTTTTTTTGCAGAGATTAACTAAACTGCAGGTGCTGGGTAACATTACAACATGCCTCAAATCAGGTTTTAGACATATTTTCTAGATACCTACATTCATACAAACATGCTGCTTTAATTAAAGGATAACCCTGAAAATCAGCCCTGGCTTGATCAAGAAACAGCAACAGCAGATTATTGCAGCAAAACAACAATTTCAGCAACCACTGGGAATAGTTTTGAAAGTTCCTGAGCTTGAATTTCAATATTCATGCATTTGAAGGTTCATTTCTCAAACACTTGGCATGTTAATATTTTTCAATTTAAATTCTTACAGATTAGAAAGAACAATTTACTCTCCTACCCTTGAAAGAGCTGTAAGGTTTAACCAATTTAGTTGTACAGTGCATGGAATAAGAAAATTTCCTTTGTTACCTCCCTTATGTCAGTTATATCCCAACACAGCATTAGTAGGCAAAGGTTATCTTAAAATATACGTTGGGAATAAAATTGAACTATATTTAGATTAAACTTTATAGTCAGCTTTATCTCTTTCATAAGGCATGAGACATACCAACATTTTACTCAAACTACTGGGCATCATTTTACTTCTGGGAGGCCAAAAATGAAATTCAAGGGATGTGTTTACAAATACAGACAGATAATTATTTTATTAGAAATACTGAACAGCACCAACTTTTTAACAAGTTTCTCCATGAGGGCGATCACAGTGTCATTATAGAAATTATACTGTGTGATTTAGCCAGGAAAGTTGTATAACAAAAAAAATGAAGCAGTATTTGATTAAATTTCTGTTTGCTCCTAGAAATGAAGACAATTTCTTATCATGAGTTGTTTAAAAATCCCATTTAGCTGTTACCAAGCAGTAAAGCACTTGTGTTGAAAGGCACTAGGATTGGTGCTTGTGTTACCTGGTTTCCAGTACAGACAGCACTTGAGAGCTCAGTAAATCACACTTGTAAAACACTCCTGTGCTTGGGCCCAAGTCTGCTACATTCATTTAAGTGTTGGACAGGCTCTTGTGCAGGTGGGAGGACGCAAAATTCAGAGCAGATCTCTGAGGATTTACAGGTTGGATCTTTCCTTGACAGACATACGGGTTGTGGACTGTGTGTATGTTCTAATTACATCCTGAAAATAAAGCAACAGAAAAACTCAGAGCACATTCCATTAAAGTAGAGAACTTCAGGAAAAAATTGAATCAACGGAGTTGTTCTTTGGAGTAAGCACTGAGCCCAGGAAAGGCTTGTGGCAATGTTTCATTACCCTCACAAAGAGGGGGCAATCAACCTGAACACATTTTATATCATGTGTATATATTTAGCTATCTTCCAGAAACCCTACAAACCCCAGCTGAAACAAAGTCATTCTACAGCACTGGTTAATCAACAAATCAACATTTAATTGTTGTTAGAGTGATGTTTCCTTATTTTGCAATTCTACAAGCATTGACTTCTGGCCTTTAAATCAAACAGGAATCAAGACCAATTTCTCACTTCATTGTATTTACAAGAGAAGCCAAAATAATTCACAGCCAGTCAAAATGCAGCTACAAAAATCGTTACCATACCTTTTTCCCACTCTCAGCATTGTATTTGTCCAGCAAAGCCTGGATACAGGCTCCATATTTAGGATGAACATCAGTGAAGTTTTTCACCTGAACAGGAAGACAAAACGGAAAAGGCAACAAGATTTTTTTTCCTCCATTTCAAAAGGATTCTTTACCACATTTCCTGGGCTACAAGCAAGTAGGTATCATATCGAAGAAAAGTGTAATTCTGATCAGTCATAAAAAAAGATATAAACATCTTCAAACACTATTTCTGTTATCCCACACAGAGCTCATTCCCAATTTAAACAAAGTTGCCCTGGGAAGGATAAGGATCCAATCCCTCCTTGGCCCTTGCTGCCTTCTTGTTTAGAGCAAAACCTTACTCTGGCAGTAATTTGATTTTTGAAACACCAAGCTAAACACATGTTCAACATCTATCCCATTCTTCCCCCCAAGAAAAAGTTACTTTAACATGTTATATATTGATGCTATATTGTGTAAATATGCACACATTAAAGTATGAGAATTCCTGCGTAAGAAAAAAATCCAGCCTTCTCCAAGAATTCCTCATCTTCCTTCCCAGAAGCCCTTATGACAACGTTACTACACTGGTAGGAAACCTGGAATAAACCCCAAAGAGGGCACTTACGGCTCGTTTTTGAATGAAGAGTTGAGCATCCTTCAGATGTTCTGCAATGTTTCTACACAGCCTTTGGCGCTCTTCTTCGTTCAGCACTTTGAGGTAGAATTCTCGTACCTGGCCATTGGAAAAAAAGGTTTATTTTGAACTTCCCAAAAGTGAATAATAATAGCTTTCACTTCCTAGTCAAACAGCACTTAAAATACTCAAAATACTTTAAAAGGCAACCAATCTCTGAGGGTTTTTCTTTGGCAAACATGCCAACAACTCCTTCTCCAGACACGACTGCCAAGAAGACACATCAAAGCCTCTAAAAACAATGCCCACAATCTGGATTTCAAATTCTGTGACAACTCACACTAATACACACCCTACACACTCCTCAAGAGTGCCAAGCAGCACAAAGCCTTCCCACACCCCCACCTGGGTCACATTGTCCTCATTGGTACTGTCGAAGCGCTGCACGTCTCCAGAGAGAAACAGGCGGCTCTCCTTGAGCTGGGGCTGATCCTCGGGACCAGTGAAGCTGTTTGGGTAATAATTTGGGGCACCACCTGGGGGAAAAAAAAAACAAAAACAAAACCAAATCAATCAGATGGCAGCACTTTCAAATAAGTCAGAAGACAGAGGATGTTCTTTGCTTGGAAGAATCTAAATCAATTACTCAGTTAGGATTCATTTTATTAAAAAGAGTTGTCAGCATTTTTCTGTCAACACCTTCAAGCCAGAACTTAACAGCACTTGCTACAAAGAGAATTTCCATGGCCTTTCTCAGAGAATATTGATTTGATTCAGAAATAAGAAAATCTGGCCAGTCTCACAATACTACTGCTCAATTATAATAGACAAAGTCGTGGTTGAAGTCCAAGGCAGTATAAAAACACACTGTCATTTGCATATCTGAAGTATTAAAATGCTTCCCTGTGTAGGGGGTGTATTTTAAATACATAAGCAACTTAAGGAACTGCATAAAAATAAACTTATTATCTGTTCTGGGACAAGAGCAGCTGCTCTCAATTCCTGTTTTTCGAATATTTCCCTCTCCTCCCTCAGCAAGTGTCTGAGTTCATAGCCCAGAGGAACACATATTTTGACATGAGCCACAGCTTAAGTACATCCTTGTTTACTCTCAGGTGGAAAACAGCCACTATTGGGCAAACCCTGACAGAACAGAAGCTGCTCAATAGAGAGGAAGTTACAGCTCTACTCTTGGCATTTTCACTTTTGTCTTTCACAATCTCTCAGAAATCGCAAAGCAAAGCAGTTTAGTGAGGTGAACTGAGCATATCCAAGTCAGTCTCTAAAATCTGACTGCGTGCATTCTCCTGCAGACCCTCTTTCTGTTAAAGGCCTTTTGTTACGTTTTAAACACATCCTAAGCTTCACTTGGTTTTGATACTTTTAAACAAACTCCCCATCCTGTACCCAAACATCCCAAGTCCCCTTTCTTGGATTAACAGAAGGTATACATGCATTCTACACAAGTATGTAAAGATAATAACCATGGATCTTAAGCAACCTGTGAACAGAAGAGAATTCTGCAGCCCATGCCTAAGTACCATTACACTGAAAGCTGTTTTCCTGACTACCTTGGTTGTCAGAAACAGTCATCAGCCCATCCCTCTGGTAGTTGGCCACCCTGGCTCTGAAGGGACAATTCACAGGGATCTGGAGATAGTTGGGGCCCAGGCGGTGTCTGTGGGTGTCAGGATACGCGAAGAGGCGTCCCTAAAACATTGATCACAAACATTTATTATCACTTGTAAAAGACTGGGGCATGTCAATTCAAAGCTTTCATAAGCAGCAAAGTAACCAATGCTCCTCAGGTCAAACCTCCTGTTTACCTGCAGCATTTTGTCAGGGCTGGGCTCAATTCCAGGGGGCATGTTGCTAGGGTCATAAGCCATCTGTTCCACCTCTGCAAAGTAGTTGACAGGATTCCTGTTCAAGACCAGCTTTCCCACAGGGATGAGAGGGTAGTCACCATGAGGCCAAACCTGTAAGGCACAACACACATCCAGTAAAATCAATATTATTGCCGTATTACGCAGCTTAATTGCCAGGCAGAATTCGCCTGATTTAAGTCTCGATTAAGAAAATACATTACTGAGTATCTTTTCTCCTAACAAACATTGAGAAATGTCTTATTTTAAGAAGCCTTTTGCAATTAATAGGGTATTAATGCAACTTATTTCATCATCCCAGCATAATCTCAGCACTTGAGTACTTGAATGAAATACCCGCAGGCCCTTGAAAAGCTGCCTAGGGAAGGAGGGCGTGGGTGGAACTGGTGGCACAAATGTTTTCAGCTCCTTCAAAATGCTTAACTAGCTCAACTGGCCTTTTCTTGGCCATCTGAGCTGCACTTTTAAGTTCAAAGGTCTTTAGCCACTTGGGGAGAGCAGTGTTAAGAGGTAAAAAAGAGCAATGCAAGTTTATGCTGGCATCTTTCAACGAGGCATTCCTAGGAACAGGTATTGGGAGTGGGACAAAATGAGACCAGCAAGGCTCAGGGTGTGACTCTGATCTGAGATCACACTTCTGAAGTGCCATGGGATCTGCAAGCCTGGAATCAAGCCCTATCCATATTTCCCTGAGGAAGAGTAACATCAGATATAACACGACTACAGTTTCATCTCCAGAATTTCTGGCTCATCAATAAAGAATACACTTAAAAACTACCTGAAATTGAATATTCCCAGCAGTATCAGACATACCTTAGTCACATCAAAAGGATTAAATGGGAACTTCTCTGCTTCTTCAAAGGTCATAACCTGAATGTAGAAGGACCATGAAGGGTAGTTCCCCTTGGCAATGGCATTGTAAAGGTCCCGTATGGCATAATCAGGATCAGCAGAAGCCAATCTTCCCGCTTCTTCCACAGAAAGGTTCTTGATGCCCTGGTCAGTCTAAAAGCAACAAAAGCACCAGTTACAGCATGCAGGAAGTACTACAGAGACCATTCATCAGAATGAATTTGAACAAGGTTTATAATCCAAGAACAAGATTGTCCAAGTTGTAACTTCCAATAACTTGAGTTTAGATTTATAGTACATTCAACAGCTGCCTTCCAGATTAAAATCAGTTCACTGGTAGTGCTCCATTAAGAAGAGACAGATGCCCAAAGGAAGAGTTTCTTACAGTCTAGTAAATGATTACTGTGTTAGCAAGAAGAAAGATGCCTCTCCTATTGGTTAAAGGTACAAAACTGATATTAAACAAGGATTCCACACACCTCTTGAGCCTGAATTAAACTTGAAAAGTCACACATTTTTACGGTTTTTATCCAATATGATGTATAGTTCCAATACTTAAAAAAAAATCAATAATACCTTGGCATGGAATTTGCAGTAAACTGCTCTTCCATCAGCATTAACCAGCTTGAAGGTGTGTGATCCATATCCATTCATGTGGCGAAAGCCATCGGGAATGCCACGGTCACTGAACAGGAAGGACACCTGAAGAGAAGGATCAAACACTATTAATAGGCTCAGCAGATCAAGGAGAAAGTCATCATTCCACACTGAGTTTGTTTATTGCATTAATCTGCATCACCGGGAGCTATGTTAATGTCGTTAGGAATTCCTTAAGGAATTTCTACTTTAGGTGTTAACGAAATAAAACTGACTTCCCCTGTAAGCAGAGGTAAGCAAGGATAATTTAAAATTATACTGAAATTAAATATAAATAAGACTATGCAGACTTCTAAATCAAACATGGAAAAGAGAGTTAAAAACCTGCTGTCATAACATGATTTGCTTAATCATATAAAATAAAGTCACAGGAAAAGCTTACTTGATGCAAAGACTCAGGGAGAAGACTCCAGAAGTCCCACACCATGTCTGGATCCTTCAGATGAGTCTGAGGATTCCTCTTTTGGCTGTGGACGAAGGATGGAAACTAATTTGCCCAGAAGTGGAGGAGGAAAAAGAGAAAAAAAAGGAATTAAAGACAAAGCTGTGAGATCACTGAAAAAATGTCTTCTACTGCCATACCCTTCCAGCAAACAAATTAATTCACAGACCAGTAAAATTAGGGTAATGTCAAACATTTGCAATTAGTATAAACAGTGATAAAGAATGCTTTCATTTTGTGGTTGATCAGGTGAGAGATAAAACTGTTCAGATTTGTATATCTGTGTTTATGTGACTCATAAATGAATACAGAGATTCTATGAAATATCTGTGCAGAACTCCTGCACTCGAGGAAAACCCCTCTACTAACTGCTGTCAAACTTATGCCAAAAGACCAAAAAAACCAGATTTAATAAAAAGAACTGACAAGAAGCTTTTGAAGTGAAAAGTTCACGTGAAATGTATAAAACCACATAGGTTATCAAGCTTTAGTTCTTTATTTACTTTTGTTTAAGAACATCTTTCCAAGTAAAAAAACGTTCGGACCATCTGACAAACAATAAAATGTGTGTCAGAACAGCAGCTTTTGCTTCTGAGGGAAGCCAGAACAAGATGTGAATGAACTTCTGGGCTCTCTCACAAAGCACCCTCAGCTTTGGTGCTTACTCACCAAGATTGCATCCCGAATAAAGAAGATGGGAGTGTTGTTTCCCACAAGATCCCAATTCCCATCTTCCGTGTAGAATTTCATGGCAAAACCTCGGGGGTCACGAACTGTGTCAGCTGAGCCAGATTCTCCAGCTTGAAGAAATACATGAACATACAGAAGTGTTAGGATAGGAAATGCATAAAAACTTAACTTGAAAATAGGCAAAAAAATCCTAAAAAGGCAGGGTTTATTGAAGTCTTTTCTACACCAAGGAATTCTAGGAGTATTTCCAACAATACTTCAGGCACTGTGAGTTTTCAAAGTGTGAACCCGGTGAAACATTTAGGCCACAGTTAAAAGGAGGAAAAAACGAGTATATCCACTTGAACCAATTAAGAGTGGAATTTGCATTATCACTAAGAGAGACATCATCAGATTATAAGGCTGAATCATCTAAACCCACATTTGTTTCTGTGCCCCAAATCCCAGCGGGAAAGCTCTCATCTGGAAGGTTGCAATATAACTAGCGTGCCTAATAAAAAAACTATGGAAGAGTTTTAATGGAAGAGTTTTTTAATCCTTTTAATTCCTCCTGCTTCACCCAGGATGGGATTTTCAGTGGAATTTAGACCAGAGCACAAGTGCCTAGCACGACATCTGAGCAGAAGTGTTCCAGAAGTGCTCGGAACAGCTAATGCTGAATATTGTGATGAAATCAGTAGGACACTCATTCTCTTGTTAAAAAACTTGAGTATTCCAGACCAGCAGGGAGGAAACGTGTCCAAACAGGGCAGGGAAAGGGCTGGGAGGGATGCAACAGCCTGCTCCAGCAGCAGTCCATATTTCAAACTCAACTCCATGTCCTTACCCTGTACAACACTCAGGACCCCCTAAATCCTAAAGGATTTAACACTGGAAACAGCCAACAGGCCAAAAACAGCAGCTCCCTGAGCCTTGCTGGACTTTTTTCTCTCCAATACTTCCAGAACTGAATCCTCATTAGGATTTCTTTTCTTTTAAATACATACACATCATGAATTATAGTTTTTCTATCAGACAAGTTATTGATCACAGTTAGCTTCAACTAATAGCATTTAAGATTTTGCTAGTCAGTGCATTCCAATCTTTAAGAAATCAGAGTTTATTTACAGAAGATTGTTTATTTTTCTTTGCCCAAGATTTAGGTTGCATCACTCATCCCCAAAACATTCCTGCAGCATAAGAGATTATCAGTATTTAACTTTCAGGTGTTGATTGTGATCTAACCAGAAACAAAGCAAGCTTTCTGTCAGAAACAACCAGCTCGGGCTGCCCTCCCTCTCACATTTCAGACAGAAAAATGTCTCCAGAGAGGTCTGACAGAAAGGGGCAAAAGCTGCTTAAGGTCTTGCATTTAAATTAAATTCAGAGAGGAGGAATTGGCTGGAAGAAAGCATTTCAAACATCCTTAAGTGCCCCACAATGCAAACACTGCTCTCAGGGCACACATGTAAAAGACACAGAGTGAATTTAGAGCCTTACCAACAGTGGAGAAGCGGATGGCAAGCGGAGTCCTTTTCCCAATGTGCTCAAACACTTTTGCCTTACAATACTGGGTGATATCATGAGTGACTTCAAAATAGCCAAAGGCTCCTGAAGAACAGCAAGTTCAAAATATCAGATCTGGGCACCTTCCTTCCACTCACAGCTCGGCTGTTATTAACATACAACTTTAAGACAAAGGAAAACGTGGAAATACACCAGTTTCAACAATGCTCTAAACACTCAATTTACTTTCACAAAATGCAACTGATTTAACACAAACTATTTGCTCATTCTCTCCTCCTTAACTGACTGCTAGCAGCTCCCAGCAGCAGCACAGAAGATGCTCTTCTACCAAGATCTGTGTATTTATCTGGGAGCAAGGCAGGTATTTCTTTAATCCTGCTATGTGTTGCAGAATTTTTGGTGCACCTGTAAGCTGGGTGAAGCAACAGAACCCTTCCCACCCCCACAGAGGAACTTTTCCCATGTACAGTCACATTTTAAACACAGCCCCATGTTTGCTCCTTCCAGGCCAATGCATAACAAACATCAAGGTACTAATTCTACCTTACTAAGATCAACGATAATTTTTTAAAAGTTTATGTTTTTTCAGTTTAAATATTAGATCATCAGCTTGCTTTGGCAGACACACATTAGAAGACAAAGCCAAATTCTCTACTAAATAACATGCAAACAACATTAAATAGAGATGGGGAGGAACAGACAGAGGAAGCAGAGACTACAGCAGATATGGTAAAAATTGAAGGGCTACAACCACATTTTCTCTCATTTTTGTAAACAATTGTTCAGTGCTTCAAGTTTTGGCACTGAGTTATTTTCAACCAGGCCTTACCACTGTTGTTTATATAGATTTATTATAGCTGGTAACACTAAATTATAGATAACAATGTAATTTTTGTATCACAATCTACATGTTAACTGAAAAGCTCTTTAATTCTACACAGAGAAAATACGTGATTTTAAACATACCTGCCCCTTTTGCATGCACAACTCTCTCAGGAATCCTCTCTCTGTCAAAGTGAGCCATCTCATCAGTGAAAACAACATCTTGGACAAGAAGAGGTCCACGTGGCCCCACTGTCAGGATATTCAGCTTGTCCCCTATGGGGTTCCCAGCACCCGTGGTCAGGACATCTGGTTTCTGGAAGCAAGAGAAAGTCACTATCAACAGCAGAAATTAAAAACCCTCTGGACCTGAGCCACACAATGTGCATGACTGTTCAACCATTACATGTCACAGAACATATCAACAAGAAGTGGCAAAATGACTTCAGATTCTGAAGGAAGTTACAGAAAATACAGGTGTTTACCTAAATCACAGAGCTAGGTTTAGGGCTATTTAAGAAGGGGAGTTCAAGTCATGTAAAATCCAGGAATGTTTTCCACGGTTCAGAAATATTTCTTCTTAAGACTACTGATCTTCCTTCAAGAAAAATACAGGATGGGAAAAGAGAGTTAAAAAAGGATTAGCTGCTGGAAAATAAGAGAAAAAGGAAAGGAAGAAGAAGGTAATGTCTGTACAGGGGTAGAGACATAAGGAAAGAGCTACAGCCAGACTAAAAGGGGCTTTCCATGATTAGTGTTGGTCGGGAAGAGCTATGGAAAATAACAGAAGTAGGAACACCTGAGGAATCATCATTTTAGACTCCTGGACCATGGAAGGACTAGGATTAACACAAACCCTAAAAAGACCTACTGCCAGGAAATGTCCTGCAATTTCAAGAAACACCCGCACTATACTTGAGTGCACTTCTACTTTCTCATAAAAAGATTCCAGTAGAAAAGACTTTATCTGCATCACACATGGGGTTATATGCTCCTCAAACACAATATTCCTATTTTACTGGGTGCTGTAGAAAATGTAGTGAAAAAGGTACATCAGCTCCAGTGACCTGATGGTCACAGGTCTCAGTTTTTCTTGGAGTACCTTTATTGTTAGGAGCCTTGTAAAGGACTTAGAAGAACAGAAAACAAGTAAGGACAGAGGAAAAAATAAAGAAAAAAAATTTGCAACAGGGCGAGCTCAAATAGAGTCACAGATTATGACCAGCTAACAATAAATCCACCACATGTTGCACTAAACTGACATAATTCCATATGGGCTCTCTATCCATACCATCCTACCTGAACCACGCCAGCACAAACTCCCTCAGCCCCTCCTGACTACTTCTCCTCGATTTAAAGTTCTGTAAATGAAAAGGGATGGTGGAGAGAAGAAAGAAGCAATTCTTGATGAGAAAAGCCTTCACTACTCTAACAGCGACTTCATGGAGTTCCAATCCTTACCCTGAGTTCTGCTTTAAGGGGGTTAATTACTGCAAACAGACAAAATTCCCATCTGATAGAAGACCTTCGCCCCCACAAAGGCAAGGAAAGAACAATTATTCACATCCACACCCAGAGCTCTGGATGAGGCAGAGAACACAGGGAGTTCCAGACACCTTTGTTTCACTCAGGTGCATGAATAACCACATAAAAGACATTTGACAGGATAAGTGCATTTCCACTGTGTTCTTACTAATGTGCAACACACGCTACTCCAGCTGGCTTGAATTCCCAAAATATTCAAGTTCTTTATTCTTCCTTCACCACTTTATTAGCATAAAGCTTTAAGCATAAATCCAACTCCTTTGGGATGCCTGGTATCCTAACCTACACTGAAATCTGCACAAACATTTTAAAAGACAGGATGTGACTGGTTACAAACATAAACACGATGTTCAGAAACTTACAGGAAAGTTAAATAAAGCTAAATTTGTATTTAAAGTCAAAGAAACATCTGCTTAAATCAAAAGGTTTTCTATAGTTTGTCATGGAAAATATGCAAGAGTAGAAATTGTTCTCGGTATATTTTCCACTGCTTATTTATTACAGGCAAGACTATTCTATAACGCCAATATTTAAGGCCACCAGAAGTAGTTGCTAAAACCACGACTTGTTGACATTAAGGCTATAAAAAAAATTAACAGTTTTTTGGCTGTACAGCCTCCTTTGTATCAGCAGACCTTCTAGTGTTCACATCAGAAGTAAAGAATATTCATTTATTTAGTGGTAGGAGATATTCACTAACATGAAGATAACGTTATGTGGGGCACACAAAGTAAGTTCGAGAGGGGAAAAAAAAAAACAAACCAGCACAGTTTAAAGAAGAATTCTCATACTACTTTTGGACCTGAGTTTGTTTGATGCTTGTGTTTTCATCTGGTTGGGAGCTGCACGCAGTCCAAACCTTGATAGATAAGAACTTTTAAACCTGTATTTCATTACACCACTAACCTGCCATGACAGAAAGAAGGGAAGCAAAGCCAGGAGAATGTCAGTCACTGCTGCGGTAAACAGCACACATCAAAGTATACACTTCGAGGCACTACTGATACTTTGTGCCTTATACAACTCACTTTAAAATTCTAATAAGTCCTCCCTACTTTCTATCTTAAAGTCTCATGACTCCTTATGCAACATAGTCTTTGGGTTGCCTCCCAATCTCCAAATTAACCCTGGCCTCTTTTCAAATACTGCTTTGCTACAGAAAAGCTGACATCCCTACAAAAAGAATTACTCATGGATAAAAAAAAGGAATTATTATGACACATGCTAGGATATGATGGAGTCACAAGTCATCAGGTAGTTTTCACACTGCACCTTTGAGAACCAAGAGAAAAAATAAAATTAAGATGACTTAATAGCTCCAGTGGGAACTGAGGCATCCACTTGCATCTTGTAAGATTGCTGCTTAAAACCAGCAGGAAGCGTAGTGGCAAATACACGCTTCTGTCAGAAACTACATGTGGAAAATGTCACAGTGATTTGATGAAGAAGGGAAGTCAACCCTTGCAACATTTATACATCAACCCGAATAGTCTGGGGTCTATTCTACATCTTCATATGACTGAGTGCCATGCTGTTGATTACATGCCCTCATGATTTCAGTCAACCACTTGTCCCAGTCCACTTCATAGAACCATGGAATGGTTTGGGTTGGAAGGGACCTTCAAGGTCATTGAATTCCACCCCCTCGCCATGGGCAGGGACACAGGGACATCTTCCACTATCCCAGGCTGCTCCAAGCCCAGTCCAACCCGGCCTTGGACACTTCCAGGGATGGGGCAGCCACGTTTTCTCTTGAGAAACCCGTGCCAGGGCCTCACCACTCTCACACGGGAGAATTTCTTCCTAAAAAATTCACTTCATGCTGGTCAGCGAGTCCACGCAGAACATGCTGAGTTGGAAGGGAGCCACAAAGATCACCGAGCCCAACTCCAGGCCCTCTACACACTCCTGAACGTGCTTTATCCTATCCATTATTCCCTAGTCACATTTTCACTGGGCTCTACCGCCGTGGCAGCGAACCGAAACGCAAACTTCTGATTTCAGACGGAAAAACAATCACCACCGTCCCTGCCCGCGGACCCGCGGCTCGGGCGCAGCGCAGCCCCGGCGCTGCCCGCAAGGAGCGGCCGGGGCCCGGCAGCGCTGACCGCCCTTGTCGCCCCGGGCCAGCTGGCAGCCTCCACCCCTCCGTGCCTCGGTGTTCCCGGGCACAGCTCCAAGCCGTGGGGGCGAGACNGGCACCGCCACTACAGCCCCCGCGCCCGCCCTGCGCCCGCCCTGCGCCCGCCCCCGCTACCTCCTCGGCCAATGGGAGCGCGGCCAGCCGCCACCGCCGCTTCTGATTGGGCTAGAGGCACGTCAATCGTGCCCGAGGCGGTCCCGCCCACTCCCCGCCCTGTGGGGACGGGGCAGGCGGTGCCGCCGCGTTCCTTTGAAATTCCAAGGAAATTCACCAATGTGGAGCTGCAAAAGGGGTTTTTCGGCTGTAATCCCATTGTTGGGATGCCGGAGCTTTCCAAAGCTGCTGATGGTGGAGGCGTTGTTCAGTGGCAGAAGAAATTACAGGCTCGGCACTGTGAAAACTACACGTACTTACGGAGTTTCTGAGGCAGGGTTTGTTTCAGCGGGGGAAAAAATGTTTTTAAATTGCAGAATCAAAGCGACCAGTATGTAACTATATAAATTATATTATTGTATAACTATATACAGGCTCATTTTTGTATTGGTGCCTGAAATGGAGTACAGGTGATTCATTAACTTTTTTTTTTTTTNCTGAGGCATGGTTTGTTTCAGCGGGGGAAAAAATGTTTTTAAATTGCAGAATCAAAGCGACCAGTATGTAACTATATAAATTATATTATTGTATAACTATATACAGGCTCATTTTTGTATTGGTGCCTGAAATGGAGTACAGGTGATTCATTAACTTTTTTTTTTTTT
>VZTG01006985.1:151996-169092 GCA_013397845.1 Melanocharis versteri
CCCGGTCACGCTGTCACCCCGCGGGGACCCTGCGCCGCCGCCGCCGCCGCGTCCCGCCCGCAGCAGCCGCGGGTAGCGGGAGGCACCGCCACTACAGCCCCCGCGCCCGCCCTGCGCCCGCCCCCGCTACCTCCTCGGCCAATGGGNAGTGTTTTATTTGTGCCTGAAATGGATTACAGGTGATTCATTAACTTTTTTTTTTTTTTTGGTCATAATTCATATGCACTCAATAGTAAAGAGCGTTTCTTTGGAGACCGGAATTTTCAACGTTAAAACCCCACCCACTTCTGAATTATGTGGTTATGCTTACAAATTATGACTAAGTATGACAGCTGTGGTTTTGATAATACTGCAGGAGGTCTCTGGCTTGGTGCCTAATACATGCGCAAAGGGTGATAAAAGGGGTAAAAAGCTGGTTATTTTTCCCGTTTCTGAGGTAAAACCTTTGAACGACACGAATAATCCATCTTAAACTCCTTATCCACAAGATTCTATATACATTATTCCTCTTAATAGATACAAAGGACAGTCCAACTCATTATTTCAAGCTGACAGTTGCTTTATCTAATATGTGTTATTATGGATTAGAGGGTTAAAGCTCTCAAATTCAGGTCTGTGTTATATAGGGAACATGACTAATTCTGTTCCTTTTCTTCAGAATCAAGAAAAGCAAACTCTTTTCTTTTCTGCTGCACCCTTTATTGGGACATTTCTGTCATGTCTTGAAGCCTCATAATCTTTTGTACTTCAACATGATAACCAACATCATAAAGAAGGGCAAGGAAGATCACTTATGTTTCTCATATTTTTATACAAAATATACATCATCAGACTACACCTACCACACCTAGATTTAATACTAGGATTGCCCACAGAATGTTAAGTCAGTAATTGCTATTTCAGTTTGCTTAACCAGCAAATTAGGAGAAATGTGGACATTTTCATGAACAGTTAATATTTGCTTTTCCTTTAAAGTTTAACACTTTAAATTTTAAGCAGGCCAATATAAACTCATTGGTCACAAATCTGTTTCAAAATAAGAGTAACTTGCAAAACTTATTCTCTTTCCTTTTCTATCAACTCTTCTTATTATATGCTAGAGGAAAGGATATATGTGCATATACCTAGGTGTATGCCTGTATAAACAAACAAACAAACAAGAGGGCATTAAATATTGGCTAAGGAAATATGCAAAACCCCAAACAAAACCCAGGGGAGAGCAGGTGACAACACCAGTGGCATCTATTGCAAACAGTGTTTGCACTTTAGCTTAACTAAAACCAAGTGACTGCATTTCGTAAGAAAGGTCACACACAAAGCTCAATGTGACACAAATACTTTTATCTCTCACCTTGCTCTAATTTTTTGTCTTTTCAGGAAAAGAACAGTGAATGCTGGTTTGAATTCCACAGGTATCTGGCTGTGGGTGTGTTCATTTATTTCCTTTTTCCCTCTCCCCTATCTTGATATTTGTTTCCTGCGGCACCTTCTTTGCCTGAGCCTCCTGTTACATATCTGCATTAAGTAAACAAATTTCAAACCATTCCAAATTAATCATCTTTATTTACCTGGGGAGACTGGTTCTCTGCTGCCACATGACTTTCTGAGGCATGATCCAAACCACACTTCGCCCTTAATTAAGATTTGGGGAGATTAAAAGACAGAGTGCTTAGCATTCGTGTTTTTGTTGTATTTAAAGTGAGTTTAAACACAAACTACAGGGTCAGTGTCACACACGAAGGTGCTGTAAATAAAGTTTAGACGTAGCTCAGTGATTTACACCCAAGGGAAGGATCTAGAATTAGTTGAGTAGCAGGTCAATAGTGCCTCTTGCTTTGCTAATTAAGTGCCACAGGCACCCCAAGCTTTCATCCTACATCTGTCAGCCCTCTCTGGCTGCCTTGGTCCCTGCTTCCTGCCCGTGATTAAATCAGAGCTCCAAACGTTCCCATGTTCCCTCCAGCATCTGTACGCTCTGAGTGCCTCTACTGCAGAGCCAGAGCATTGAACTCCAGCACAGAGCAGGGGGGACAAAATGACTTTTAAAATAAAAGATCAGAAAAGAGAAGCACAAGAGAGAGCGTGCTCACTTCTTAATTAAACTGGTTATTGATGAGAACACTTATCACAGGATTGGGAGGCTTGTTGACCCTTCAGCTAAAGATGTTCAAACTTGTATCTTCCAGAGGATCCAAATTATGCATCTAGTGATGAGGCTTGGATAAGTTTTCTACCTGTGCCAAGAGGAATAAATTCAGAAAGAAAAACATAAAATCTCTGCTTTAGGCTCACATAATAGAAATGTAGTTGATATTAATGAGTATATTTTCAGTCACAAAACAAATTCAGCTCCTACATGTGGACCAGTTACGAAATAATCTAATGAATCTATTTTCAACACCTAAAATTGTAATTGGCCTTTATAAATATCCGATATTTGTATGTTTGCAGTACTTCAGGAGCCTTTTCCACTCATCCTTCTGGTGTAAACATCAGGGCACCGAAAAGGCATTGAAAGAGCAACAAAGAATAATAACACGGCACAGGATTGAGGGGTAGGTATGGCAACTACAGACAGAAGAAGTAGGTTTCTGTTCTATTTTAGGAAAAAAAGCAGATATTTGTGAATAGAAACAACAGATTAATGTCCATTTTAATGCAATAAACAGAACATTCTGTCTGTGCTGATTCCCAACACACACCCAGGGCAATTTTATGTCTCAAGCTGGCAATTACACAGCCACGAAGTTCATGCTGTGAAAGGTCAGCCAACCTCTGGGTGACATGCGCTGAGGTGTTGGACGCGGTCTGTGGTGAGCAGAAGAGATGGAATAAGAGATCGGTAATGATAAACTGGGGATCTCTGTGTGTGTAAGATAGGTCTGAACACATTTTGCAGCTTTGATGATAGGTTTGTCATTCAGTAACTTGCACTGTATGTAGCCTTATTAATTTTGTGTTTCCAGTCACTAGATCTAGTGGAAAACACTGAAAAACATCTTCAGAAGGGGTGGACTTCAGGGTATCATTGAGGAGACAACAAGGTAAGCAGGCAGGAAGTCAAATCTGGCTTTTATGGGAAATATCACATTGGACTGTCATTGGACAGAGCGAGATACTGAAATGCACAGAAAATGTGAAAAAACCATGTAGAAGAAAATCAGGGAAAGGCAGATAGGAAACCTTACTTTGTGTTTGTCATTTTTCACCCTCCTCTGCTGTAGTTATTAGGGCAAGGTCTCAATTTAAACTACCAGAAAAAAAAGATTAGCCTCAAATACAGAAAATTGTGTTATAATATTAATAATTTATATGTTTTAAACATGTTTTTCTTTGCTTCTCTCATTCTCCATAGATGAGAATGACTTCAGTGATTTTGGAGGAGTTGTCTTCAACCTTTGTGGTTGGTATGGGGTTAGTAAATGCCAGTGGTCCTGGACCTAGTCCTTTTTTACCAAAAATAGAATTTAATTAATCTATATTAATTGTTTCTAATAATGTATTGCTTTTCATAAACAGTACTCGTGATCATCACTATGAAGAAGTTGTGTTTCATATTTAGTGCTGGAAAGGCAGGTGCAATTTACTCCTTGAGATCAGCTAAAGAACAAAAATAGGGTAAGAAATGCAGCACTTTTCAGGTAGTGGGGTATTCAAATGTGTTGAACATCCTGGATACCTCAGTTCTGTGTTTTTACTCCTCAAAACTACGTCACTAAAATGAATTCACATCACAGACACACAATTTTCTTTTGTTCATGCAGATTTGATTTCCTTTCAAGTTAGAGCACCCACATGAGTGTTTGTCTCCATTTGTTCTCTGTGTTATTAGCAGCATTGTCTGAAGCACCTACCCAGTGGCAGTTAAACCTCAATTTTGGAACCTGATTTTTCCTATTAAAGCTTCATTCTGCATAAGAAAAGATTTAAAGCTAAACACAGCCATATTTTGTTCTGCTGTTACAATCAGAAGCTCTTCAGCTTTTAAATGGGTCAACCATCAGTATGACTTAAGTCACATGTTCTTTAAATTAGTCAAGTGCTTAATTAGCATGCTGGATGTTTGCATGTATAAATAGAGACGTTTGATCCAAGAGATACCTTGATACAATAGGTGTCATTTCATGTGTTCCAATTCCACAGAAAGAAGGGAATCCTAAATGAACTGAACTTGAATTTGCAGAAAATTAAAGGCAATTAAAAATGTTGTCTGCCCAGCAGGACTGGAAAATCAGGCTATTTCATTGCCAGGAAAAATCAGATACATGCCTTTGAAAATTTTGGAGATATGTGTGTAGCTAAATGCATCAGTAGGGCTCTAGGCTGATACATAGAGATTATTGATGTAATTCATTAACACCAGTGATGGTGCATTTCAGCACGGCTCATACCTCCAATTTCAGTTAGTTTTGGTACAAAAACAATGTTAAAATTTCTTCTTTACAGCGGTGACTTCTGAATCATGAATAATCCATCTTCCTTGTGAATATGGGATCACTGGAAAATAAAATACCATCATAGGGAGCTTATGGGGAAAAACCAACAACAACAAACACAGCAGCCAGTGGAATGGCAACAAACCAGCTGGATTTGTGGTAACCACAGCAAATATGGATGCTGGGAAACAAGGAAAGGCAAACAAGCAGGTTTGTGAGGTACTGAGAGAAGAAATGTCACTGTCTTTGAAACCAATAGGAGGTAGAAATTCTCCAGGCTTGATCTGCTCTCTAAGGTGCAGCTGAGAGATTTGAGTCAGGCAGCCAGTGGTGTTTAGGTGTCCTGAGAAAGGCTGGATTGATCCCTTTGTGTTTCAGTGAGTTGGGAAAGGTGGGACACCCTGCAAGCAGAGGGACATCAAAGGCTCTCACCGTGCATGTGACAATGGTGGCAGGCACACGTGGAATTTGTGTGCCAGAGCATCAGCAAGCACTCCACATGGGTAATAATCCACTCTGCTGACTGGATGGGTCAGGTTCCCATGGCATTGCTGCAAATTCCCAGTGTAGAGACAGCCTGAAAGATCCCATTAAAATAGCATTTCCTAGGTGTTTATAATTCAAATGTCGTTTAAAATGTTTTCTCTTTCACTTTTTCTTTTTGGTCCTGAAAATACACACACACACTTTAAAATATTTAAATTGATTTTATTTTCAGGGTCTCTAGCTGATTAATAGATGCTAAACATAACTGATTTTTTAAAGACAATTTCAATAATTGTGAAATAAAGGCAGTTTTAAAAATCTGCTTTATTATGGAAGATGGATGTAGCTGTCTCTCGAGGTGCCCTGTTTAAGAGGAATAACAGCCATTGAGGTTTGTCCCTTGAGATGGTGGCAAATAGAACCCAGGGAATAATTAATCCTAGGGCACCAGCACACTAATTAGTATTGCTGGAATTGATAGGAGTTTCAGTACCTTTGAAAACCTGTTTATATTTTGATGTGAATATTTTAGCCTTTTTTTTCCCCTCGAAGTATCTGCCATTCTCAGTCTGTTTTCCATCATAATAGGAGACATCTAAGGATGGAAGAGTGGCAAAAAGTAAACCACCTGCTTAAGCATCTTCATTCTGACAACATGAAAGGCTACAAAAAATCCTGGATTTAGTAGGACGTTAGATAAATGTAAAATAACTCTTCCAGCCTGGACTAATTGATCCAGCCCAGTGCCTGCCATCTGGCCAGCAGTTTGCTGGTGCCCTTTGCCCCAGCTGTCAGCATTTGAGTTGCTGTTCCAGTCATTGCCTAAAAAGCAATTTTTCACACTGCCTAGTTCTAGATCATTATGGGTTGCAAAGATGGCCATGGTTTTGTTTAACATTTGCACAATTGCCAGGGAGCTGCTTCTGAATTAAAGTCCTGGACCAGCTCTTGGCTGTTTTGACCACAGGTAGGTGCATGGAAAACAAACAGCGGATTTTTTCTTGCTCTTCAAGCCCAAGTTCTCTTCTGTACATTTGACCTCACTTTTCTGTTCACAGAAAATTCTTTGCCTCAAATAGGTAAGTTGGAACTATGGAAGCACGAAATATCCTAAAAAAAAATAAGCAAGATAATTCCATAACTACGCTGTCTTTACAGCATTTAGTTAGACATTGACTTCAGTTTTAGACATCCTGAAGATTGCCAGCTATTTATGTGTTTGAAGAGCTGTGTTTATAAAATATTCATCTTCTTTACAAAAGTTGCTAAAATCATTATTTTGACCTATCATGGAAACTGTAACAAATTATTGGGGTGTTTTGGGTTAGTTTTTTTTTTTTTCCTGGAGGTTGATGCTAAGCTACCCAGTTAATTGACATGTTTCTTTCCAGCTCCTAATTGCTGCCTGCACCCTGGCTGGATGTTTACAAGCTATTTACAAGAGGTTTACAAGCCCTTTACACTGCCAAGAAACTTATGATGTAGGGATAAAAATGAAATACAGATCATAACTTCCAAACCACCAAACTCATAAACACACAAAACCCTCCTGCACAGATCTACAGGGATCTATCAGCATTCCTACCCAGCTTTGGTTATGTGCATTTCCTATTTTCCTTGGATTGAGGGCAGTGGTTGAACAGCACAATTGGGTCTTGACCCATAACGTGGACTTCCAAACAATTTTAAAAGGAATACACATTTTCACTTCATTTTTTCAATACTTCTGGTCTAAAAATGTTTGGTAAATTTTTACAGCTACAAGAAAGAGCACTACATCATATTAAGCATGGAAATTTGGCCTACTTTTGACCACCAACTACTTTTGATTCCCCCAAAGTGAAAACAACTCTTTTTCAGCTGTCCTCTGGTTATCATATTATTTGAGAAGGTTCTTTTTTTTCCTTTTCTTTTGCTGTTCGTGTGGTAAGGAGGTTTTTTACCCATTTTCACAGTGTGGTAATCCCTCTTCCATTTGGTGTTTTTATCCATACATATTCCTGAAACTGAAAATAGTTTTCAAGATATGGAAGGCTGAGCTATGTTGATTTTCTGCCTGCATGACAGATTCCTGAGGCTTTTCACCATCTTCTTCCACAGTGATGGTTTCCTCCTCTTCCTCCTCACCACTCACCACAGGAATTGCAACCAATATTTCCTATCCCACTGTACTTGAGAATTAATTTTACTGTAACTGAGAATTAACCATTCCCCTGTGGACTGGAGGCAGACCTGGGTCTATCCCCCTCTGTTTTGATACTTTTGAACGGGGAGGTTTTGCTGTGATCCATAATGACTTATCCTACAATATCCACCCTCCATTCTTCATTCAATTTAATCCTTTTGTCAACTTCTGAAACATTTCTGAGTCACCATTTTATTGAGTGCTGGTGGCTCCTGGCACCAGCCCCACTTTTACTGAATCATCCAGACAGTTCCTGTATTTTTGGGGGATGGGTTTCTGGCTGTGCAATGCACAGAACGCTACAGAGCACTGTGACACTTCCATCACAGGTGATGTGTCCCGGGAATTCCTTCCCAATGATGCAGGCAAGGGGGAAAAAAAGGGAGGGGGTCGTTATCTCCCCATTGCTTCCAGCATGTGTTTCATCCTGAGTGGCAATAACAAATTGGCCTGTGTCAGCCGTCTCCCTGTTGGGAAAATATCCCTGGGTTATGTGATAACAAGCAACCCTGTGTCATAACTGGAATTAGGGATCCGAGGAGGAGGATGGCGTTATGTTTATTCAGGCTGCATGTTGACAAGGTGGTTCCTGAGCCAACAGTGCTAATTAACAACGTGCGCCGGCACTGACCTGACAATTAGGTTTGGAATCTTATTATGGGATAGTTTCCCTAATGTTTTTTTCCCCAGGATTTTACTTTTTGAGGTTAGAAGTCTGCCTGCTTTTCTGCTAAGCAAAACCATGGTGGGATACACATTCTGCATCTTCATAAGGTGGGTGAGATGGCAAAGATTGCTCATTCACATAAAAACTGGGAAGGAACACGCTGGAAAAATGTAACAGTGCATTACGGAAGGTACTTTCTGACCAACATACTCACTCAGAAAGTTTCCATTAATTACCACACTCACTTGGCAATAAATGTCCAACTACAAATTCCTGCTCCCAACACACTGATAGTAAATCTTCTCACTGAAAAAGGTTTCTAAAATTTTTAGTAAGGGTAATATAATTTAGTAATGAATACTAGAATACTGTTACAATATTATGTAGAATAAAAAGGTTTCTTTGAATCTATTTTACAGTTCTTTGAGACAGAAACAATTTTCCTCTATCACAAACTTTCATGTTTTAGTGGCCTACTAGTAGTACAAAGCTTGAGTTTCTGGCTTGTTTTTCTTTTAAAAAAAGCCAGTATTAATGGTCATGCTGGGTGAGTTACATCACACTTGTCACCGAGGACTTAATAAATTTTAGATAAAACTTTATAAAAATTTCAGCCTGATTATGGGCAACTAAATTAGAATTATATGCTATTGGTTCTGAGATATTTAAACAATATGAAATATACCTCAAACTGAAACATTTACAGCATTCTGTTGTAGGTTTATTTGCAGGTAGGCAAAGTTTTCTGGTGTGTAGTGGAAAGGGTAAAAAAACCCTTGAGTTTACCAGAGAAATCCGAGAAAAGAAGATTAGGGGTCATGAAGTAAAAAGGTAGGAAGTTCTTAGTGAAAAGAGAATTCTGCAATTAAAGATGTTTTGTTGTGGGTTTTCCCCTTATTCTCACATGTTTGGCTTTTTTTAGTAACTATTTTGTTGCTGGAAGTACTGATTCATTGTAGTTTTTTCCCACAAACATGTTTGAACTTTACAGAATATATTCCAATTCAAGGTGAGCCACCTGAAGCCTCACGAAGTTTTTGATCCTCACTTGGGGCAGGGTAGAAAAGCACAGTGGCAAAGTTTCACCACCACACCGTACCTCCCTTTGTGGAAAAATCTCTGCCAGGGTGCTGAGTCTGTCTTGCCAGTGAAGAGCAAGGGGTGCTCTCCCTTCCAGAGGCTTTAGGCTAAGGATGAGGAAAGCGAGCAGGTTTCTATTCTGAGTTTTATAAATAGGAAGTCGGCAGCTTTGCCGCCACACAGTCGGGATGTAACTCTGGGCATCCTGCAGCTCTTCCAAGCAGTTACGTGTGCGAGGTGCTGCACATGCTGGTCCCTCTGTGAGGCAAGGACCTTGTGACAGTGTCACATCGTGGGGACAGGCTCACCTGTGCCATGTGGGCAGCGCCTTGTCAGAGCTCCCACACACCCCCATCCCACGGGGAGTGACAGACAGCCCTTGTTCACACGGCTGTGCCTTCATCTTTCCCCTGAGCATCCCTCATTTTGCTGATTTTGGAGCTCCCACACGTTTGACGGACAGCCTGGAGCCGTTTAAATGCGGCGCTGTTGCGGCATTGCGGCCTCAAGAGGGAGGCAGCGGGTTCCGTGACATGGCAAAGCTGCTAATCCCATCGAGTTTGGGATTCCTTGGGAAAATAAAGGTTTGAGCACGACCGGGGGAAGCAGAATTTAGGCACAGCCGGTGTGGATTATGATGGAGTAGTAGCTAGGAAGCTTTGGCTACACTCCTGTATTTCGGTACCACAACAAACACTGCAGCTGTTGTCCTAAGGTTCTGAATGATCCCAGGCAAGGCAGACATGGGGTTTAACCTTGAACGTGCTCAATAATTTGCCTTCAATTCTTTTCAGCCCTGTTTGCCATTGTAAATAACCGCTGATCTCAGCCTGGCCTGATAAGATTTGGGGCATCCACTTTACAGGATTCTCAGAGGGTAATACTTTATTTGGTTTCTTGGCAACTTCCTGACTGTTCAGGGCTATGAAAAATACAATATTTAGCTGTAATTCTTTCTCTATGGCTATTATTTCCATTGGCTTTGTAATCACAGTGATTGACTCTTGATAATGTTCTTGTCGATACTGTGTTGCTGGCTCATAGGGGAGAGCTGAGGATATGAACATTATTTCAGGAAACATGACACACATCCGTTGCAATCAATACACGTAATTCGCTCTATCAAGTGCCTCATGAGACAGGTTGATATTACAGCCAGTGAGTGGCTGTAGTAATAAGTGCAATTTTGACATGAAGTTCTTCCAAATGTGTGAGTATTTTGGCACACGGGACTGCAGCAGGTTTCCACACAGACATGACATAGCAGTGGATCCCATGCCCAGATAACTGAGATTATTTCAAGTGCCTCCAAAGAGTTATTTTACACCGATAGCTAATCGTACACAGACTTGGCAGGCCTGGTGTTAGATCAGAGCTAAGGATCTGGGTGACTGGGGAAGTTTATCCCGCCGTAACTTTATAGCTGGATGTTATAAATTAGAAGCTGTTAAATGCTGAAGAACAACATCATTATCTGCAGCTATTTGATAATGCCTGATGGCTCTCAGAATGTTCTGGTTGTTTGATTCCTGCGCAAGGAAGAAACTGCAGGCACTGTAAAATTGTAATTCATAGTAAGAGGGGAAATGAGAAGAGGAGGGGTGGGAGAAGAGGCCTCAGTAAGTTTCAGTACACCCTTATCTTGAATATTGTTGTGTGATGAAGTAAATACTCTTTTATTCCCTTCATTTGATCTGATTCCAAGTAAAATATGATTCTCCCCACCAACCCTCACTGGTAAGATTTCTGAGAGTGATTGAGACAGTCTGATATTGTACCAAGTTTTTATCCAGGAATTGAATGCATTCTAGTCTAATCTTTCTTATTCTGACCATTTTCTCCACCCTTTGTCATCACAATCATTTTACTGGGCAAAATAATCCAACTTAGATCCATAATTTTTGTAGGTTCATGATCTTTCCAAATAAGGCCTACTATAACACTTGCTCAGTTGTCTGGTGTACTTGAAAATAAAAAAACATTTTTATATCACCTCTTGTCTTCATACGCTCCTAATTTCCGGACAGAAATGTTCCATGCTTGTTGAGGATTGCATTTTAAATTAGGTAAAATGTCATTGGTTATTTCTAAGATTAGTTTACTTTTCCTCCTTCAAATTTTTTTCAAAAAAACCCACGGAATAAATACATTACAAGTGAAACAGCTGCTGGGGAGGGAGGCTCTTTCCTGCATCTAGAAAGTGTAGGAAGCATCTTCAGTACTACTTCCATTCTTAGAAAGTGTTTGATTTAAAGATGCCTTAACCTATACAATGTGTGCTGAATTGAGAGGTTGAAAACAAAATGAACCAGAAATGTTTAAAGATCAGAGGATTCATCAGCAGTGCTGAAAGTTAATGAGGAGAGACATTCCAAATGTAGGCAGACTTTGGAAAGGGAGAGTTGTGTTGGAAATGGTTCCTCTCTGTATCCTTTGCAGTGGAAAGAGCAGGATTCATGGAATCCTCGTGGTGGTTGGAAGGCACCTCTGGAGATCACTTCATCCAGCCCACGAAGTAGGGTCAGCTAAAGCAGCTTGTCCAGGATTGTGTCCAGTTGGGTTTTGAATATCTCTGAGTATGGAGATTCCACAATCTCCCTGGGAAACCTGTTCTAGGTTTTCACCTGTTTCACCTGTCCCAGTGTTTTACCACCCTCACAAGAAAAGCTGTGGGGGAGTTAAAGTTTAAATGGAATATTTTGTATTTCAGTGTGGGCCTTCTGCTTCTTGTTCTTTCCCTGGACACCACTGAGAAGAGACCACCTGTCTTTTTCCTTTTTTGATTCATCAGGTATTTATACACAGAGATACTGTCCCACCTTCTCCAGAACGAGCAGTCCCAGCCTCTCAGCCTTTCACAAATGACAGAAACTTCAGTCCCTTAATCATCTTTGTGTCCCTTTGATGGACTAACTCCAGTTTGTCCGCGCCTCTCTTGTACTGAAAAACCCAGAGCTGGACTCCGACTCCATCTGAGTCTCTTCAGTGCTGAGCAGAGGGAAGGATCACCTCCTCCACCTGCTGGCAGTGCTTTTCCTGGGATGCTGCTGGCTTTCATTGACACAAGGATGTATTCCCAAGTCATGTCCAACTTGTTTTCCAACAGGTCTTTTTATCCAAAGTTGTTTTCCACTTAGAAATGAGCCATTTATGCAGGCAAAAATGCATCAATTTGTCAATGACAGTGTTGCAGGAGCGAGTTTCAAAAGTCTTGCTGCAGTGAAGATAATATCAACTGCTCTTCCCTCATCCATCATACCACTGATGTTAGGCTGGCAGATTAGTCAGGCGTCATTTCCCTTTCATAAATCAATGGAGAATGGATTGAGAGCAGCCTGGAAAAGACTTGGGGCTGTTGATTGATGAGAAGCTCGACAAGACCTGGCAACACACACTTGCAATCCAGAAGGACAACTGTATCCTGCATCAAGTATTGGGGATTTATTCTTCCCTGTGAGGGTGCTGAGGCACAGGCTCAGGCTGCCCAGAGGTGTTGTGGAATCCCCATCCCTGGAACGGTTCAAAGCCCAGGGTGGAGGGGGCTTGGAGCAACCTGGTCTAGTGGGAGGTGTCCCTGCCCATGGCAGGGCGTGCAAGTAGATGGAAGGTCCCTTCCAATCCAAACCCTGTGATTCTAAATCACCTTTTTGTCCTTAATGCTTTCCAGAGTTATTTGTTCCACACCTTTCCCAAGGATAAAGGTGATGCTGACCAGTTTGTACCTGACTGGTACCTGACAAGTTTGCTTTGAAGGAGCTCTGAAGAAGTTGTGTGTACAGCAGCAGCAGCAAACCACTTATTTGTTCATCTTGGGCATCTGATGTACTTGTGCACAGAGATTTCACTCCAAATTCCTTATCACTCCAATTATATCTGCTACAAAAGGCAGCTCTTGAATGTACAAAAGATATTCTTAATAGATTCTCAGTGGTTCTTACGCTTTTCAGACCTGAAAATGTGTGTCAGAAGCAGGCTGTAATATAAAATCTTCAGCAATTAAAGTTTTTTAAATGGTGTTGCTTAACAGTCACTATTAGTCATGATAGACATGACCCCTTCTTTCTTGACAGTATTAATTCTGAGAAGCTCTGCCTTATCTGTCATTATAAATAACAGTAAAGCTGATCTGGGCTGATTTCTTATGCTAAGCAAATTTGGGTTCCTGATCTTATTTAAATAGAAATTATGTTTTAATTGACAGCCTAAGGATACGAGCGAGGCAAGTTATGTAAGGACAAGAAATGTCTTTTATTAGACTAAATAGTAGAGTAGAAAAAAATGAGGCAAGATTTGTTAAGCAGGAGTGTTTCTCTTGATAGGAATTGTTAATAGCAAAATGTAGTTTTAGGCTATGCTAAATCACAGATAAAACCAAGACAGGGAGAAGGTGAGATGTCCATTTATTATTAACTGCCTGAAGATTTGTTCAGCCCATTCTCTGATTTCAGTGACTTCTAACCATCTGAAAAGTTTACACAAGGGACAGTATTATTCCTAAAATTCTACATTAATGAGATTCTATGTTCTCTTTTTAAATTTTAATTAGTGCTATCAAGTAGATTTACCTAAATTACCAATCAAGACATTCTGAAAGGTAACTATTGTAACCTTGGCAAAGGCCATTTTGCACAAAATGGATGGGGAAAGAATTTGAGTTATTATACATTGAATAAAGTTTCTCTCCAGCTGGGAAGATAGAGGAACCTGGCAGTGGCAAGGTCAGCAGTATTTGGTCACTGCAAATACTGGACCAGCAACTCCAGTTAGACAATAAATTGAGGGCTGGATGGGGATTTTGCTGCATGGTAGAAAACACACCAGATTCCTCCATCTCCAACATTTTCTCTCCATCAGTGGTGCTTTGAAAATATGCAAAATGAATTTTCTTAACACATTTTTTTTCATTTAATTTAGACTTGATATGTGATTCACCTGCTCTAGTCACGCTTCATCTCTGCTCCCCCCACATCTCCTGCTGTCTGGGCTCACACTGATTTTCAGGTGTCAGGCAGCAGCTCCAGTTTATTAACAAAGGTAGTTCTGAATCTCGCAGATAAAATGCAGTTTAATGAAGTAGCTACATAAGGAAAATGCCATTAGCACTTGTTCAAAACAGAGATAGCAGCTTGAGAAGGAGATTTCCAGCAACATCCGTGGAAGCCCAGCCAGCTGTTGAGCCTTTGGGCTCATTAACACTCCCTCCCACAACTGTTTTAAATAAGGTTTGGAAAGGGGTCCTCTCTTTTTGATACTGCTCTGAGGGGTTGGTTGCACCAATCAAGCAGCTTCTTTGAGGGTTCTGCTAAGGCCCGTTGTGTTATTAATTTTTTTTTTTTCCTTTTCCTAGGGGAAATTCTTCAGTCTTCTTTGCTTCGAGTGAGTAAAATAAGCTTACATGGGACCTAGAAGTAAGGGATGTTTGTGCTGCTCAATACCATACATATGAATACTGTTTTCTAGAAATTCACTGAACTTCGTGGCTTGAACGGTGATAGGTCAATCTCAGTATTGGTTACTTTAAAAAGTATTGATTTGGAGTCTTTGGTGTAGATTAAGTTTATGGGGATTTTACATTTGCTCTGACTGCTGTAGTTCCTTAAAACAAGTGTTTATTTTAAAATAGGTTTGCTATTTATCCAGTTGCTATTTGTGTATCAGAGAATGCTAAAGCTTTTTATTTCTAATTAATTCTGGTGTACTTTAAATTCAAATTTTAGAACTCTGTAGTTTATCAGAGCTAGAAAAACTCATACCTGAACCCTTTACATGAAGGAAAATGGAGCTCCTAGAGTGCCATGTTTTTGTTTATTATGGAACTTCCACTGTTATGTGTTTTATCTGTTTTGTTTATGTTCCTGAAAGTCTTCTGATGCTTTCTACTTCTTTCACACTAATTTTAGAGAGAAACGATTATGAGAAAATCTGTCTGTGGAAAGTTGACTTTTATTGTGTGAAAATAACTTGGGATTCCTGATGGCTCTAGTTGAAACATATGCAAAAAAAAAAAAAAAAAAAAGCTGAGTATTTTTTGTGCTNAAAAAAAGCTGAGTACTTATTGTGCCTTATAAATCAAGGAATGTTAAGTTGTTTTTATGGGTGTTTTGATGTACGACTTGTTGTCTTTATTGTGTTCAACATCTTGGAGTTTGAGGTTTAAATCTTCACTAAGGAAAATCTTTTCCATGTTTTAGGGTGCTTCTGTTCTAAGGGTTTTTTCCCTGTGGAAAAGGCTGGTGATACCTTGGCAGCAGAAGGAGAGAAGGATTTATCAGGCAAAGTTTTTTCTTTTGTAAAGAAATACTACAGTGAGAAAACACTGTCTGAGGGAAGTGGGAAAGCAGACGCTGCTTGTTAAACCAGATAATTTTTGGTGTTGTTAAATTACAGGGAATGGCAGGAATAACAGACTGTGTGGGAGTATGGGAGAAGTGTGATAAAGGGAAGGAACAGAAATGGTTTGTACAAGTTTTGAGTGCTTGCACAGCTGCATTTTTCCTAAATAATGTCAAGCTCCTATTTGCCAACTATGTAGCAATTCTCGGTGTCAATTTAGCCTTACTTTTGTGATTGAAATGAGTCCTAGGAGAGAGACCAGGATGAGTTTTAGAGAAAGCTTTTGCAAAGAGGCATCACAAAACAAAGTACAAAGGATTTCTGGTGAGAGAGGCCAACTCTGTTGCCTTTTTCTGCCCCATTCCCATTCTTGCAGTGATCCTTGTGAAGACACAAGTCTTCTGTGCATGATCTTAGACGAGCTAACAGGAATATCCTGGTTTTCAGGAGGCAGTGGAGAGATGTGGGGACTGAGGGATGGGCACCACATGGTCACCCACCAAAAGTCTTGTTTAAGAGGCCTGCAGTAGTCCATGGCACCCTAAGACTGGGGATTAAATACAGATGTAAGAAAGAAGATGATAATATTTTATAAAGAAGTCTACTGATTGAACACATGATACTTAAAACTGGGTGCTTTGAATCAGTCATGCCTTGTCTCGCATTTAGGGACCTATTTACCATGTTTACTGTCAGTTTTGTGTTGTCAGCTCTTAAAAATATAGCCTAAAAAATACACCAAAATAGTGGAGTTAGCTTTGATCTGTAAAATAACACCTGAGTGAGGCATCAGTTGTGTAGTAAAAATACCAATTTCTGAACTGACAGTGGAGCATAAATGAGGTGCTGAAGTGTTAAGTTTTGCAAATAAATGGGGATTACTTTGAGAGAATTAGGTCTGGTTTTATTAGACAACTTTTGCCTTGTGTTCATGATTTCATGGAGAGAAGGTATGAAAAAGCTGAGACCTGCATTATAGTTGGGCTTCAATATAAGAAAGATAAAAGATGATCTTATGTTAAAAAAAAAATCAGTTTTGGGGTTCGGCTAGTGGAAGTTAGGCCACCCTGTTAAGTATTTTGTTTTTCAGTATAAACAGAAGCTGCTTGATCCTGTGAGCAGAAGTGCATAAGGAAAATAGATGATTTTTCAAGTATTGCATTCATACCCAATAGTTATGGTATGTTTTCTATTGACAGTAAGTAATGTATAAACTGCAGCTCAAAAAGACGAAGGGATGTCCTGCAAGGCATTGTAGTTTTGAAGTAGAAAATCTCCTTCCTGTATCATCTAAACCATCCCTCTGTCAATTAAAAAACATTCCCCCTTGTTCTACTGCAACAGGCCCTGCTGAAAAGTTCGTCCCCATAGTGCAAAGACAATTTGTTGTTTTGAACTTAGCTCTGGAAATCCAGGTATTGAAGCAGATAACAGTTGGAAGCTATATCTTGTAAGGAACATTACTGTGGAAAGCATGTATTTTTTTTTTTTTAATCTGTAGTTGAGGACTGTATAAGAGCTATCTTGACAGTCCCTTTTGATGTGAAAATACCCTTTGTGAGAAGTTTCGCATTTACTCTCTTTAGGCTTCAAATCGTACCCTTTCACATATATCCAACCAACAGCGAGAATATGGCAGGAACAGAGAGCAAAATTCAGAATCCGTGTGAACTAACAGATAAAAATGAGATCCTTTGAGCAGGAGGGTTTTTACACTTTGTCATGGCGGCAGCATTATCCAAGGACACGCGTTCTCTCTTGCTTTACCGCGTGTGCCTGAGTCGGGTGGCCGTAAACAGCAGCGGATTTGGGATCTTTGCGGGGGCCGCGTCTTGCAGGAAGATGCGCAAAGCGCGTTTGAAAGTTAAATTACAGGGATTTGAGGAGCCGAGCCCGAAACGCAGCGAGA
>VZTG01006985.1:169140-222961 GCA_013397845.1 Melanocharis versteri
CGCCCGCCGCCGCCGCCCGGGCCGAGGGGACATGGCTGAGCGCAGCCCCCCGCCGGCATGGAGGTAGCCGGGCCCTCGGGGAGGGCTCCTGCCCGCTGCGCTGCCAATCCTCCCGCGCCGCTCGGGGCTCGCTAGGGATCTGCCCCAGCCTCACCTTTCGCGCTTGTCCTGCCGCTTGGCTTAACCCGTCTTTCCTATGGCTGGGATATACAGCTCGACTCTGAAGACCCTGGAGGATTTAACTTTGGACTCTGGTTATGGGGCAGGGGATTCCTGCAGGTCCCTTAGTCTCTCTTCTTCCAAGTCCAACTCGCAAGCCTTCACCTCTTCTCAGCACAGAGGCAACTGGTGGTACTACTCGGGCTCCATGAACAGTAGGAATAACAGCTGGGACACCGTGAACACCGTGCTGCCGGAAGACCCCGAGGTCGCAGATATCTTCTCCAGGTGCCCTAAGCTGCCGGATCTCGAGGAATACCCTTGGACTGATGAAGACATCGGCAGAATCCTGCGCAGAGGGAAGGGAGAGGGCCGGGGCAGGAGCTTTTCGCAGGAAGCTGTCAGGCGGCTCTCGCAGCTGCTGCGGCGCGCCCTGATCAGGGTGTCCCGGGAGGCTCAGCGCCTCAGCGTGATGCACTCCAAGTGCACGCGCTTTGAGGTGCAGAGCGCCATCAAACTCATCCAGAGCTGGGCCCTGGCCGAGAGCTGCGTCCTGGCCACTGTCAAGGCGCTCTCCCTGTACAGCATGAGCGCCGGCGATGGGCTGAGGAAGGGCAAATCCGCCCGCTGCGGCCTCACCTTCTCGGTGGGCAGGTTTTTCAGGTGGATGGTGGACACGAGGATCTCGGTGAGGATCCACGAGTACGCGGCCATCTCCTTAACCGCTTGCATGGAGAACCTGGTGGAAGAGATTAAGGCTAGGGTTTTGGCGAGTCAGAGCCCCGACGGTGGAGGGGAGATCTCGGCTGAAATCCTGGAGATGGTTATCAACAACGATGCGGAACTTTGGGGAGTGTTGCAACCTTACGAGCACCTCATCTGTGGGAAAAACGCTAATGGTAAGATCCAGCTTTTACGGTAAAGTCCTCGCTCTCTGTGGACTTGGGGTTTTTCTGGGTTTTCTTTGCATCTGGATTGCGTCTTGGTCGTGGTTTGTGTGTGCGTAAAGCAGGCATGACGGTCTTGCCTGGCAAGAATGATCCTGCTTCTGTTCCTAAGATGTACCAGGTTATAAAAGGCTGTGGGAAACCAAGCCCTGTTGTCCTCCCAAACATCTGACTTTCCACCAGCTGCTGTTTTGAGCATTTTCCCTCTAACTGGCGTGCAGATACGTTCTCTGTAACCCTAAGATGAAATGTGCTTAGCAAGCTCCTGTCCAGAAAGTACCACTATATCTCGTTTAAACAAAATTTGTCTTGCAGCCTTGTCTTAAAGATGCTGTTACCACGTAGAGCCTGGAGAGGGAAAACAACATTATTTTTTTCCCCCTTTGAAGTAGTAAAATTCACTTTATGAGCAAAAAAACTTTGAAGTTCATGTTACTCGGGCTTCCTTGTAGTTCAGCAGAAACCTGTGGTGTCCTTTCCTGCCGTAAACAGGAGCGTGTATGTGTGAGTGCAGGACGGTGCCTCGGTGATGAGAATAACACAGTTTTAAGGTACTTACCGCTGTCATTTGTTTGGAAAGCAAAGTTTCCGAGCGCTTAAGCAGCTAGAGGAATGTTGGCATCTTCCTGCTAGAACGAGGAGCAGTTTGGAAGGCTTAAGCCGTGACAGTTGTGTTAAGGGGCTGCGCTGTTTATTTTGCATTGTCACACTGAGGAATACCATATTTTTTCCATGGAAAATTCAGGGGAACGTCCAGTTTAGAAAAGTATTTTGTGTACCACCCACGTTTCGTGACTTTCGCTGGCCTCTGTTACGGTCGACTGTTCCATGCTTAACACGGTTGTGATTTAACTCTATGAAACCAAGGGGCTTGGTCTTTTCGAAAGGCCAATCTCATAGCTAGAAAAGTAAAGGGGCTGTTATAATTTGAGGGAAAAAACCTTTGAAATTGTCAGAGATGGGCTGACTCACCTTGTCCTCCCTGGGTGCATTGATTTCCTGCAGGTTTCCCGTACCCGAGCAATTCTGTGATTCACGTCACGAGTAGGTGACTGCAGGGAGTTGTCCCCGTTGGGTCAGCATTACTAAGCATTTGTGAAATAAATGTGAAGAGCCCTTTGGATGTTCTCTTGGCTCTGGTTCAAGGCACAACTGTAAGTTTAAAAGTCAAACACAGACATCTACACTTCTAACTACGAGTTCTTGGGTGATTAGGGAGGTATGAGGATGCCGTGTCTGCCAAAACACTTGTCATTCTTCGTTTATCATAGGAGTGTCTGTTTGTCACCAGCTCCGAGAAGAGGGCTTGTTTCCCCTATCTTGTTCCTTATTTAGGAAGCCTGGAGTAAAATGTTTTGGTTCTGGGAACCGAAATGTACATTTCAGCTCTTCTCTGCTCGGTGCTTCTGCCACACGGGTTCTGTATGTAAAGTGAAGAGTTGGACCATCACGGAGCTTTTTTTTTTGTTATCTTTTTCTTAAGAGAAATCTCCTTCGAAAAACTGCGGTGAATGAATGAATGCTGGTGTTGAATGGGAAGGAGGGTGAGTGTGCAGGGAAATGCTTATAAATATTCAGAGCACCAAATGGTCAGTTATGATAACGCTCCCGCACAGTGGAAAGCCGAGCAGTCAGTGGCCACAGAAGGATTGGCTTCTGTTGCCTCTTTTGTTGTTCCTGCCTTTCAGATCAATTCTGTCAATAACTGAATGCATTTTTTAAGTCTGGAAATTGAATAAAACCGCACATGAAGGCATCCTGTGATTTCCTGTGACAGTCTGTCACTAGTGTTTTACCTGACACAAGTCAGTGAATCCTCTAAATGGCTTTTCTTGCAGTTGGAAGGCCACAAATGGTTTTATATGGATGCAAAAAAGCTTGAAATAACTTCTCTATTCTTCTCCCTGTAGGAATTGTAAATGAGTCGTATTCACATCATTCTGCACAGTGCTTTCAAATGATCTTGTCTTTTACATTAATTTAAATCTGAAGTAGATCTGGCAGTGAAATAACTGGATTTGCTCCTGTTTAAGGAGCAGGGGAACTTGCTTTACTGTCACTTTTGTTTGTTTTCTAGTAAGAGCATTTAGTGGAGCACTCGTAAATTGCAGACTTGGGGTGTGTGTGTGTTGGGTTTTGTTTTATAGCCCTGAGTTTGAGGTCAGAGATAAAAAGCACTTAGAGGTTCAGTCCTAACTCCAGTCAAGCATTGTAATCCCTGGATGAAATCCATGGTGCTGTCCTATGCAGAAGATTGCATGGGATTATCGTAATGGACATTTCTGGCATTATGATCTATTGAATACCGTTTTCATTATTAGATCAGGGCAGCCTGCTGCTTTGGAGTCAAAGAAACAGTAAGTAAATACATAAATCTTCGTAAATTCTCATGAGACTGAGGTTTAGACCTGTATTTCTTCAGTGACTAATCTCCTATCACAGACCACGATCCAGTCACTGGTCTTGAAGCTTTGGAGGCTGAAAGAGCAATATTGTGTATTACAACAAACGTGTTTTCATCAACACCTGCTGTGTGAAGGGTAAAGCTTAAAACTCTGTAAAGGCTTAAGGGGGAATTTTAATATTATATTTAAATAAATAGTAATCTGTGGCTTGCTTGTTTATTTGCCCTTTCTGTGAAGCTGTTCTTTAATCAACTTTTTTGCTGCTTCTGTGAGCCATTCTCTGCCCTCAGTGTGAGTTCTGACTTTGTGCTTGGGACTTGGTGGCTCTGCCTTGGAAGGCGGAGGAATGACCTGAGCCTGTGGCCTTGAGGAGTTCTGCCAGGCTCGGGGTGTGTTAATGCCACCAAGGGTAAGGTCTTCCTAGGCAGAATCTAAGCGAGGATGTTGCAAAAATAAAGTAATGCTGGAAAGAAAATGAAACAAAAGCCACAAAAATGATAAGCAGCTACCGAACAATGTAGCTAGTGAAAGGTAAAACAAGTGTAAATTGGAATACGTGTTTTATTTTCCATGTTTAATTACATGGAGATGTATATGTGCAGTGGTAGAGAATGCACCCAGTGGCTTCACAGGGATTTTGAGACTGCTAGTTTGGAATATTAGAGTCTATTAATTTAAAATGCCTGAGAGAGAAGTTGAAATCTGAACTTACCTTGGGCACGGGATTCTTTTACTTGATCTGCCTCTGTTTGGTGCTTGTTTCTCTAGACTCTGAGCTGTCAGCACTGCAGATACGTTTTGATATTATTGCCCTGTTAATTACAGCACTTGGGTTGTACTGAACTCTCTGGTTATGGTCAGGCACTCCCATGTCTGGCAGTCCACCTGCTGTGCTGTTTAATGCATCAGCACATCCTGGTGCTCTGGAGATAGAAGTGTTGACAGATGTTTTGCCAAAGAGAAAAAAAGGAGAGGGGGAAGGGTTGGAATTTAACTTGATAATGCTGTTTCTTCGTGTACCTCTTAGCCCAAACACTTGAAGTTCTCCCTGGATGAACTAATCCACAAATGAGTCTTGTGGCTTGCTTAGCTGAGGAGGAGGAGAAATAGGATCTGAAATGATTCTACTTGTGTTTTGAGGTATTTTTCTTAGAAAAGGCTTGAGGAGGGAAATGTATAACATTTCCTCACAGTGTGAGGGAGTGGTTTGGACTCTATAAAATTAAACAAGGCATGAATTTTCTTCTCTCTAATACTAAACACTGACAAACCTTATCAAACATCAAACATGGGCTTAGCATTTACTGTCACCAACCCTGTGTTCTTTTATGTTTCACACTGCAGTAATACTGGTTAAAAATTATAGCGAATTTTAACATAAAGCATTTTTTAGAGCTATGCCATGAGGAAGATTCCTTTTTATACCTATCACATGGTCTGAAATAACTTTTTTATTTCTGCATAGTCATGGTACTGTATTGAAATGCAGCATGGGGGAAAAATAATGACATTTCAATAAGTAGAATGTCCTTTTGTTATCTGAGCTGAACAAACTGGTGCGCTCATCAAGAGCCTCATCAATTTTAATAAGCTATCAGCTGTACAAGTCTTCAGGAAAGCACTGCATGGTGGAAGGGGGGCATTTTGGGGAAAAGAGCTGCAAATGCAATCAATAAATGAAACTGAGGGGAAATACAAGGCTCATATAGTGGTACAGGAGGTGGCTTGCAAATCATTTCAGAAGAAAATAGTCAAATAACTCTGGCCTCTGTGTTACCTTGTCTGAAGCAGGAGTTTGAAGCAATTTTGGAGATTCCTGGGCAGGAATTTGGTAACTTATTTACACCTTTCCATGTTGGATGAGCTGGTTGTAGCTATGATCCTGTTCCAGCTATGGCTTCATTCACCTCTGGACCCCCAGCCCACCTTGAGTGCTTCTACTCCTACACAGCCAAGAGCTTGGATTTCTATCCACAAACCCACAGGGACAAATTCCTTAAGCCTAAATATTAATTCTTGTACACACATGCTCACCTCTCCTACAAAAAACAAACCACCAGGTGCATCTCTGCAGATGTTTGTGTTTTTAATTGTGCATCTTATGTTAAAGTATAGAGCAAATAAGGCTCATCTGCCTATTTTTTTCCACTTTACTGTGTGTCTATATACATTTTTTTATTATTATTATAAAGGAAAATTAATGAAGTGATGATGCTGTCTTAAAATAATCCTTCACATTGCTGATATTGCCCCATGGCAATAAAATTAGTGTGCTTTCAGTAAAATTGGTTAAAGAGCAAGTGCTGAAATCCCTCTGTCTATAACTACCAGCTGCAAATGCTGCGGATATTTAGATTTTTAGTGGAATCAGTGTTGCCAGCAACTTAACCCTGTGAAACAGAGGAGTTGTTTCTCTTGGAGAGAAAACTCTGTGACCTCTTTTGTCAAGGCTGAAATCTGTTGTTACTGCTAAAGTTTGAACCTAGCAGGAATTGTTGGGGTCAGGACAGAATTTTATCCATAAGTGACAATAGGGTTTTGGTGTTTGGTTCATTGATTAATTGATTTTCCAGGTGAAAAATAAAGCTGCTTCAGCTCAAAGATTAGCAGTGAACACCTGTGCAATATTTGGGGTGCTCTTACACGTTACTTTATGTGTGTATGGCAGCCGAAAATGAGGAATGGGCTCTGAGTGCTCATATTATTAGTAATAAAATACAGTGTGTTTGATGTACATGTCTTCTGATACTAGAATAATTTGAATTAAATTGGAGATCTTGCAGCTGATTTTGCTGAACCGAGCCACCAGAGTGGGTTTTTTTCCCTCATATACCCCATCTAATTTCTTACATGATTTGAAACCTCAACTCACCTGATCAAGAGAGAGTTGCTGGTTGTCAGTCAACTTCCATAACTGATCTGTAGGATTATGGATATCCTCCTCTTCCTTGAGATCAGCACTCATCCAGAGCATGGATGCCATATATATATATATATGTGTGTGTGTGTGTGTGTGTGTATTTTGGCTGTTTTGACCTCTTAATCCTCCCTAATTTGGCATTATTCCAAAACTAACTACAGCAGTAACAAAGGATAGTGGTGAATTTTCAATAAATTTTGTTTTGGTAATGGGATTGAGATGGAACATCTTTTTACGCTGAAAAATCTTGTTTGAGTAGTAATGTTATGGCAATGTTTTCATGTTGTAATAATTTATTTCTGCTGAAGTACATCATGTGATTCAATTACTCCAGTTAATGGTCCATTTAGAGCTTTCTTCATCTGTTTGATTTTTCTGTCCCTTTCCCCGTCTTGGTTTTGTAATGGATGGGTCTGCAGCAACTCAAAGGAAATGTTTCAGTTTATGAAGTCCTCTGTTGCAGGAAACATAAGTAAAGTACTGGAAACACTTATTTACAACAGACTGTAAAATTCACTTAATAAACAATTACCAAGTTGCAGAGGAGGGTGGGTGAGGACTCAAACACTTAATTAACTTCAGAGGGAGCTGAAGCCTAGAAGTGCCTGCTTGCACTTGGGAGCTTAAACCCAAAATCTTGGTGTTGAAGTAGAAGTAAGTTGTTAAAAAACTCATTTTACAGCAATGCAAGATAATGGAATAAGGCCAGAAGTAGTATTAATCCTGTGATCTTCTCTAAATTAACATGTTGTCCTTTCTTAAAGGCTAATGCATTTTACATTTTATTTTTCTTTTGAGCAATTTGTCCGTTGTGCCAGCAGAATTCAACAGAAGAGAAACAGAGGCTTGTAAACACAGTAAACCCACTGGATACTCTACAGTGCCCAGTAAATCTCTCAGCTGTCTTAATTCTTCTGGATGTTTGGAAACAAGACGAAAATAATTCTCCATTTACATCTGAGCTCTCACTTTGCATTTGGTCAGGGCTGAGCTTTTCAAGTCAGTGTATGTGGTCCTTATTTATAAACATTTCCCATTGTTGCAGGCTCGGGAGTTTGCAAAGTGGACATTAAGGAAAACCTCTCTCCCTGCCGAAGTTTTGCCCCTCCAGTAGACAGCAGGAGGAAATGTCCATTTGCTCATGTTGAACTATGAGAATTCAGGCTGATGACCAAAAGGATAAAACCAATAATTTCTGGTGCACTTCTTGTTCTAATGGGATTGATTTACGTGGTAGTTTGAACCTAAGTGCCTAACATGACATTTGATTAAATCCAAACAAGCCTGTGGCAGCACTAAATCCAGGACAGTGGTGGCTTTGTGCTTTCTTAATTTACAGACTGGGGCCAAAGTACGTCAACAGAACTCTTGATTCTTTTCCATACAGAAGAGCAGCTACATTAAAAAAAATAATAAAATATATATATATAACTTGTGGACCTTGTTGAGAGCATGAGTCAATTTAAGGGTTCCAAGTTGTGGATTTTTGATGGAATACCAGATTGGAAGGGACCTGAAGGATCACCTTTCAGCCACATGAGTGAGGAGAGCTTTTGAAGTGGAGTTGCCTTGTTTGCATTGCAGGACTTGTCCCAAGAAAGCAACAATAGGAAGAGGAAAGGTTTGTTCCTCTCACCCCAACACATCCAGACTTGCCTTTGGCCTTGGGTCACAAGCCAGGCAGGATCTGTGAGCTCAGCCTGGTCCTTGGGAAGGGTTTGGATACAGCAGGTGACCTGGTGAGCTCGGCAAGGCAGTGAGGAGAGGCCAGCGATGGGCAGGGCATGGCTGGGGTGGTTTTGTCAACCCCTAATTGAAGTGTCTGCCTGCAGCCTGCCAGGGTGGTGGCTGCTCTTCCGTGAGCTTGGGAGATGTGGGATAGAATGAATAGCGTGGAAGTAACTTCTGAGGAAAGGGGATGATGTGACTGCTGCGCTCTTCAGGAGGGGACACTGAAGATTAAAGTTAAATGGAATTCTGAGCTGTAAAATCCTTGTCTGTTAAAACCTACTTGTTATGTGGTACTTGCAGGTGAAGGTCCTTTAGAATTGTAAACTTCCTCCTCCTCATCTGCTCAAAACCTGTTCCTTAAGGATGTGATTCCTAGTCCAGCTGGTGCTGTTTGAGGAGCTCCTCCATGGGCCAGGTGTTTGGGTTGGTCTTCGCTAGGATCTTATGTGAAGCATTTCTCTGAAACTGCCTCTCAGCAGAGCTGAGGTGCTGGGCTGCGACCTTCATTAAATCAGGTCTCGGGGATTGCTTGGTGCTCTTTGCGTGGCTTTGACCCAGACACTCAGAGGTCAGTTGTACACCTGAGCACTTGTCAGTCTTGTTCTGGTTGGTTAATTATTACACCTGGACCATCTCTTTCTCAAAACCTGTTTGATGTTCACATTGTGTTGTACTTGACCTGCTTCAAGTCTGAATTGAGCAAAATGCCAGAGCATTCTGTCATGAGGCTGCGTTTGGCTCTCCCTGTCCAAAAATTAAAAAGCCTTGACATAAGCAAAAAACAAGAGGAAAATGTGTTTAAACAATTCCTGTAGTTTTTGTGTAGTGACACTAAAATGCTTGAGATGATGGAGAGTGTTTGTGGTAGAATCCTGGGACAGAGACAAAGAGCTGAAGCCAAATAAACACAGAGCAGCTTTTCAGTTTGTGGGTGTAGATTTATAACAACTGATAAATTTGCTGTAGGGCTATGCGAGATCAAAGTAAAAGTTGTTTATGATATTTTGGGGATGAGAGGAAAGGAACACTACAGAAGACATAATCTGCTTGTCCCATTATTCCTTGTTTATAACATCACAGTCCATGCTGGATACTTCTATCGCTTTAATTTTTATCCCAGTCTCAAGTCTGTGGCCTGGGACCTGGAGAATAAAGAAGAAAATACAACTGTGTTTATGCTGGGACTTATACATTAAAAAGATAAGCATGCAGAGGCGTAATTATCTAATTTTTTTTTTGATCCTATATAGCTCTGGATTTTTTCCTGATTAATTCCAAGATGACAGTGAATAGATTTTCTTCTAATATTTACATTTTATTGTTTGTGAATAAAGCACACTACATTGGAGCTGAAGGACAAGAGTCGAATATTGGCAAACAGCTAAAGTAGGGAATTAGGCCAGTTTTGCCTCATACTCTTTCTTCAGACTGTTTGGGTTTTTGATGTTTTACTAGAATTTAGTAGAAGTCAGTTTCTTGTTTGTTTTGTTTAAATGACTGCTCAGTACTCCAGGCACCACTGACTCATGTCAGGTGAAAGCAAAAACCAAGTTTTGAGCTGCTTTTAGGCAGTTCACTCATCTTTATCTTTGATTCCTCTTACAAATAGTTGTGAGGTTCCTTTTTATTTCTTTTCCAGTTTTTGTGCAATTTCCTGAGATAACACCACAGGCCTAACCAAAACCTTAGGGATGGATGTTTGTTGTAATAATATAAGAGATAACATACAATGAAATGTATTTCCTCTATGGAGGTGGATATAAGTTCTGCTTAATTGCGCATTGAATTTCTGCTCTTTGGTTGAATGTTATCTTCATTCCAGCCCCCCCACCCGGTTTTGCGCTCAGCTTGTACTGGCGACTTTGTTTAGTCTAGAGATCATAAAAATTTCTCCAGAGCTGCATTGATACAGTTTTATTACGATCTTAGCGTGGTTTCTGGTACTTTTAAGCTGTTATATCAATTTTATAGTGTGTCTGTGGGTATTTGCATTGCAGAGACAGTTGGACTTAGAGGGGAGGGAAGAAGGTGAAAAACTATAATGGTAGCAACCAATTAATAATCTTTATTGTCATTTTTAATAAACCATCTCATTCTGTTGTCAATATATAAAGACTTTTAAAGCTTTTTTCCTCCAGGAAGTGTTATGCGGATTTCTGTTATGCTTTGTCAGCATATGTTGAAATTTTGGCTTGAATGGGTATCAGTTATGTTCAAACCTGAAGTAAGATCAGGAGATTTGTCAAAGTTGTTGCCAATGACCTGCTACTGAAAGAAGCTCAGAATCCATGTGGGGAGTGCTGCTTACCTCGCAGTTTAACCTTGCTGCAGCCAAAGGAATAATTTCCATTTGATATAATAGATATTTGATCAATTTTTGCTTATCAGAAAAGACTGGATCCTTTCTGAAGCAGTTCCCTGGGTTCGAAATTGCTTGGATTGAGGCCACGTGTTTGTCTGAGGTGGTTTTGTTTTAGTACTTTGTCATAAACTTAAGGGATTTACACCTTGAGGTGGGAGAAGCTTTGGCTTTGGTGACCATTCCTTCCATGGAAAACCTGGATGGGGCGATTTAAAGCATCCATGCCCCGAGGCAGTTTTGCAGCTGTGCTGGTGAGTGCCATGTGGGTGACTGGTGTGTTTTTGTTAATATTATTCCTTTGGAAAAGTGTGTGCATCCTCCAGCTCCGTTCTCTCAGGGCAGTGCCAGATGCAGAGTCTCTTATTAAAGCCACTCAGGGAAGATTCATGCTCAACACTTCTCCATGAAAAGCAACCTTGGAATTGTTTCTGGCACCTTTTTCCCTCTCTGTGTAATTCATGTTTTTGTTTCAGACACGTGGAAATGCAGCTTTCACTGGAGGTTATTTTGTGGGATGATGTATGTGCTGCACATCCATAAATGTGGGGCGGGGGCTGTCATGCTTTGTTTTCCAACAGTTGGGGTGACCTGTGACTTGCTGGAATTGAGTGATAAAACTATGTGCATTTTCTTGTACCTCCACAGCAGTTTGGAATATTTAGAATTCTCCTGTTACAGTGTGATGATGTATATGCAAGGCCGTGTGATTGTGGTTTTTCACGTTCACTGCAGAAGGCCAGAGCTCCCCTAGGGCAAGCACAATTTATAAATGAAAATGAATATAATTTATTAACATGCAGGTAACTCCTGCCACGCAGCCAAGACTTAGATACTGCATAAGTTATGGCAGAAGATACCGAGTTGGCACGGGGCATTTGGCCTTGCACCATCTGCAAAGCCCGCACTCCAATTTTCTGCTGTTGCCATGGGCTGCAGACTCAGACAGGAAATCATGGTAGGATGGGAAAGGGTCCAAAATACACACAGCCAGTATAAGGTTTGCAGTTAAAAGGGAGTTTCAGAGAACAGGCTATCTGTTCTGCTCACCAGGCAGGGCAAAGTAAAGCTGCCTTGTGTGTGCGCACGCCCGCGCGCTTTAAATGTCTTTTTTATATTTTATACTCTCATTTTTTTAAAAGCTGGAATTTTTTCCACGTAAAGTAACGTGCATAACTTCAAATGATCCATTTATATACGAGGGGCCTGATTCAGCCCTCGCTTAGTTGGTCGTGCTGGGCTGAAAGTGGAGGAGAAAGGAGTAACCACATGGAGCTTGGGGCACATCAGGCATAGGAGCAGCCCCTGCGTCCCCTTCCCACGGACTCATTTTGGGGGTTCAGTTCTATTTTCAGAGATCAAGGCCTGGGTTCTGTGCACTGTAGAGTGCAGCTATGGGAGGCTGTGTGTGTATGGCCCATGAAGTGACAGGGATGCAGAAGGTGTTTGGTTAGTGGAGCTGGGTCACTTTCTAGCCCTGACTAGATCACAGGGTCAGAGTTATTAATGCATTTTCTTTGAGCTGTAGGTTAAAATAGGGAATACTGGAGTGATTTGCTTTGGAGAGCAAAGAGTTTTCTTATCTGCCTATGAGAGATAAGCACAATAATCTGTGTGTAATGGACTGCACAGTCTGCAGAGCTTCCAGTGTGTCTGAAGAGTAGTGTAGGACTGCTCAGCCTATGCTCTCTTGACAAATGGGGAGAGAGGATAATTTTTCTAGCAGTTTCTAATTTAATTTTTGGAAAGATGATGCTCCTTAACTAAAATTTACAACAAATCCACACTGAGCATCATGCTTGGGAGGCATTCTGGATGGACAGAGCAGCAGCTCAGGAAACTTCTTGTGGTAAAAACCTGCTTTGAAACTTTCTCTTTCAGGCCCATCTGTGGTTTTTAATTCTGACTGAAGGGAGCCATATAGGAGGGTGGTTTGTTCTCCAGGCATTTTCCAATTTGGCCTGTGTATGTAGTCCCTCTCCAGCTGCTTGGAAGAATGGAACTGTGAACAGGAGTAAGGTGAGGTCTGTGTGTGTTACACTGCCAGATATTGCTGGATGCACTGGTGATGTATCTGTCAAGAATGAGACTGGAGCTACCAATTAATCTCATTAGAAATTAAAAACTTCGGTAGGGTTTAACCCTGGGCCTGGGATCAGCGACTGAGGCAGTTTATTTCGTGACCCTGTATCTAACAGTAACTGCTGCCTTTTTATGTGCAATATAATGTCAGCAAGATTTGCTGCTTTTCCTTCTTGATTTTATTTAAATCTGACGGGAGACAGTGTTCAAATGGCAGACTGTCTCAGCCAAGCCATCTGCCTGAGCCCCTCAGCAGCGCATTGTATTCCTGAAAGAGCATTCTAGTGAAACATCCCAATTCTGAAAAGTTTGAGCTGATTCTACATTAAAAGGAGTGATCCAAAAAGCTGCTGGTGATTTACATGTGAACACTGCCAAGTCATTTCTCTGATGAGAGTGCATAACAAAGGAGTGCTCGAGTGGTTGAGTAAGGCTGATTGGAACAATCTGTTGTGGGCTACAGCTCTTTCTGGTGCTCCACAATGGTGAGAAGCTACTGTCACTTGTATTTTCAATCTGTATTTTTGCTTAGAGGTAGGAGATCTTTTGTTGTCAGGTCCCTTGAGCCAGTTGTGGGGGGGAGAGACAATATTTCTTGCTTTAAAATATTCATGGAGCTTGCATGGGCTGGCTTCAGCTGACTTTGTCACCCAAAGTGATTTCTAGAAGATGACAGAGAAGTTGTATTTGATTCGTCTTAATTAGGGCTTGATAGACACATTCTAATTTGACTTCTGGGTCTGAATGTGAATCTGCATTAATAATCAACTGCTCTCCTAACCTTGCTTTTTGTTCTCAGCTGCTACTGAGGAGTTTGCTCAGGGAATAGCTGGAAAAATGCGTAGTGTTTGTTGTGCGGGACTGGTTCATCTGAGGACACTTTTCTGTTGTTCAGGGACAGCAGGTTATTTTCTGGGCTTGTTCTGTGATGAACAGCACGAGCTTTTGGAGACTCGGGTGGGAGTGGTTTCTTCTACTTTTTTTGTGATTTGCTGTTGAAATGAGGCAGGTCATATAAAGCAGCTGCTTATTTTGGAACAAAATCAGCGTAACACGTTAAAGAACTCATTAATCACTTAGCTCGACCTTCATTTATTATTAAAAAAAACTTATTGCATCTCTTCTACATTTTGAAATGCCAGGGATCCTAAGACATATGTTGTATATTCAGATCTACAGGTTAAGAGCATCAAATAGAGTTATAACAGCGAGTAAAACCAAAAGATTCCTGTTGAGTAAAGTAGTCTCCTTTTACTCATTTTTAGGAGTGGGAGGTGGCTGTATAAATACCTGCACAAAGAACTGCTCTGAACTCTCATCTTGTGTAAATTTTTGTCCTGGGATACTGGCTTCTTCCCTTTGTTCAGTTTTGCCAACACAAAAGCCTTCACTTTCCAAACAGTCTTTCAGGAGAGGGGAAAAAATGCATTAACCAGCTTCTGCATCTCCTCTCCCCTCAAAAATCCCAGTGCTCATTTTACAGCAGGCCTTACTCTGTATTTAAACCCCTGAGTTCCTTGGGGATGTATTTCTTATATATCCTTGTATAGACCATAATGTTAACATGATGGTCACGTTAACTTGTTACAGAGTTGGGGTTTTTTGAGGAGTGGGAGTAAATGGATCAACTATTAAAACCTAGATTAATTTTGAGACAGAGGAAGGGATCAGTAGATTTGGTCAGAAACCTGCTCTGTAATTGTCTAATAATACAGTTGTCTATTCCTGCAATCCAAAATGGGATCATAACCATGGGACCAAGCTTCCGTTCAGCCTTTGAGGAGGGTACTCAAGCAGCATTTTCATTTTATTGGGAGGGTACAGTCAGGTTTGTGTGGTCGTTAATATATAGGAGTTCATAAAACTGGCAGCCTTAATGGGATATAAGGGTTAGTAAAGCATGAGGTGAACCAGAATGAGATCTCTTGGGGTCTGAGTTGTGCCTCCTCTTAAAATACGCATGGCTTGGCACAGTGAGTAGCTGGGGCTGAGAGCAGTATAGTATTAATTTTGTTTGAATAATGGCATTCATGTGCCTATGCTAATGAGCATGTTCTGCTGCCCGTCCTGCAGATTGCAGACTGGACTCTGAGCTTATTTCACATCTCTAGTGCTTATTTCACATCCTTAATGGCTTCCTTCTGAAATAGAGCCTGTCCTGATTCCCAGTGATGTAATGGATCAGAACCTGACCTTGCTGCACTGCTTTTCCCACAACTGTTGTGCAGCAATCTCACAGCTGTTCACTGATTATTATTTTTTTTTCCCAATTGCCTGCTTTGGGACACATTATTCTTTGGCCTCAACTTCCTAATGCAAGTCATCAGCCACTCTGTGGTAGCAGCATTCAGGCAGTGGTGTTGAAGGCTTTAAGTATTGCTGAAGTATTTGGGTCTGCTCAAAATGTCGAATGAATATTAGGTTTATTTTTATGGGTGGGGAATTACGTGCTTCCTTTGCCTCTCTCTTTTCCTCAGCTTATGACAAGCTAAGACAAAAGCAGCATTTAGTGAAGGAGAGAAGTGTTTCAAATAGAAGTATACCTCGTAGGCTTTTTTTCCCCGATAATGTCATGGATACGTGCTCTGTTACATTCAGCATCAGGGAAATTGCGTGGACTAGCAGTTCAGTGTGGTTTGGGGTTTATTTGTGGTTTTGGAGAGATTTTTCAAGTATTTTTGATTCATTCATTGTGAAAGTATTGTGAGCTGATGAATTAGACCCAAGAAAGAGTGGGAGGAGGAATAGAAAATGCTTCGGAAGCTGGAAGTCCCAGCTGCACTGCACCTTAGAATCACTGAAATTCTGGTTGGGATTTGTTCCTGGAGGTTGTTTAGTCCAGTTCCATTTCTGGTTGGACTCCTGCCAGAACTAGATCAGCTGAGAGCGATGGCTCTGCATCTCTAAATGTTGAAAACACCCCTGTGGTAGATCCCACAGCCTCTCTGAGCAGCCTGCTCACTTTTTTCCTGGAGAAGTTTCTCCTAATGTCCAGCATGAGGCTCCGAAGCCACTGTTTGTGCCAGTGCCCATCATGTGCCGCTCCTGAGAAGAATTTGACTCCATAAATGTTGCAGCTACCCTTCAGGTAGTTGTAGGTGCTTTTTAAATTGGCGTTTAGTGTCCTCAAAGCCAGACTCTCCAAGCCCAGCTCCCCCACCCTCACCATTTCTAAGCAGAGACCATCTGCTGGTCTCTCTGCAGTTTATCCACATCCCTCTTGAAGCGGGGAGCCTGAAACAGCATTCCCCACAAACCTGCTGAGGCTGCTCATGAAGGGGTTGAGCAAGCTGGACCTCGGGATCAGCTCCTGTCCTCTGATTTTATCATTACATTATACTGTGTGGTCTGCTCTCATCTCTGCCTCGCCTTGAGTGCAGGAGACCTTTCAGGTTGGAGAGTGCTGCTGAGTTGTGTGGTTGAGGCTGTGACTTTGTGAGCAGTGGAAAAAAGGTATGGGAAAAAGAGAAGTTTCAAATGTAGAGTTTTCATTTTGCCGGTGCACGAAACTAAGAGAGCCCTTTGGAGTTTCCAGAGAGAAATGACTTCATTTCATGACTGAGCTGCTTGCTGCCATAAGCAGGGTGTCAAAATATTCTTGAAGTTTAAAAAAACCAAAGCAAAACAAAAATGAAAAAGCACCCCTAAGCAACCAAAAAACTCCTTGAAAAACCCAGCAAAATCAAACCAACAAAAATCCTTGAAGTCCTCTGTGTGGTGATTGAATATCATGGTTTTTTTGCAAACTCACCTGAGTTAGAGCTACTGCAGTGTGTGAGAATATCGGTATTTTCCCATCCAGACACCTTCAAAACCACGGGTTTGAAGTCTGGCTGTGAGTCTGCTTGAGATCTGGTCTCAGGTTTCAGTGCTTGTTTTCTTTCTTCTTTCCTTTCCTGTCCCCCCAGCCAGAGTTGAAGCACAACCTGCCTGATGATTTTAAGCTTAAAGATGGGAGAGAAGGTTACAGCAGACTCTCTTTTGTAATTCTTTATCACTGGCTGCCCTTTCTAAATTTACAGTCACTTACATGAATGCTGCCTCCACGTACCTGGAGAATTGAGCCACTCTGGGCAAGTGGAGAAGTGAGAAGCAAATATTTTGGTTTCTCTACCCCACTGCATTGTGGAGCTTTCACAAAAACCAAAGGCTCATTCAACATTTCTTTGGAAAAATGTGGCTCTGAACACTGCTTGCCCAGGAAAACAGGTAGGGGATTATGTTTTAGTCTTACATAACCCTTAAAAACATAACGTCACCACCAAAAATTACAGACCAATAATATAAAAGCAAGCAGTTGAAGACGATTTTGTACCAATTAAAATAGCAATGCTGGTGACTGTGCAAGTTTCAGTGTAGCCACACTGCTTTTCTTACAACTTTCATTTATTTTGTTTCTAGGGTTATAAACTTCAGGTGAGAGAGAGGGATGTAGAGCATGACACTGAAAGTTATTCTGTCTTAACTTGTTCAGCTCTTGAACAAAGCTCTTAAATCTCGAGCTTTTGAAGTAATTGGTAAAAATAACTGATAAGAGTTACTTTCTCTCCTGTGGAAATGTTGAGAGCTTGTGCTGAACCCTTCCTTGAAGAGGCTGGATCCCATTAGCCAACAGTGCCATTCCTGGATGCCAGATTCCCTCAGAGGAATGGAATAAGATGGAAAAAGAGTAGAGACTTCTTTTTGACATAATTAAAAGCACTGGAAAATGTCAGCAGAGATAATGCTGACTAATGAGGTATAGACTGCAAATATTGGTATATCCCAGAAAATGGTGTTCTCCTGTCTGGAGCAGTGGAACTAAATTGGGTTTGGTAGTAGCAAGAGGAAACTTGCTCCCTACACACAAACTCATGTCTGTCTTGCTCTAATTGAAGTAAACCCCCTGTGAAATTGCTACCCAGAAATGACCTCACCAAGGCTGTTTGCTCAAGCTCTTGGCAATCAGTTTTGAATACTTAATGCAGTAGCCAGAAAGCAGCAGAAAAACCCCCATATGCTAGAGAATGAGTGAGCTGGTGGTGTTGTCCATTACACCAAACCGTTCCGTAATTCCTTTCTGCTTTTAGTTGGAAAAAAAAAAAAAGTAAAGTAGTATTTTAATGTTGCATTTACTAGTTACGCCCTGCCATGTGAAATCCAAAGAAATGGCTGTGTGTAGATGCTAAAAATGCCAGAGGTTAACTGTGCTTCAACATTTCATATTAATCTGAGTAACTGTAGCGAGCTACTTAAGTATAAACATTAGGGAAAAAAATTCTGCTCTACTCTTGTTGCCAGTGAGACTTTGAATTTAGGTAATTTCATGCATGCAGAGGTAGACTTTATTTTTCCTTCATCAGCTAAAATAACAATAAAGCTCAACTTGGTATATTTATTTAATGAAACACAGGATCCCTGCCCTGATGGTTTTAATCAGTCCTCCCGCTATGTGGTAATTAGGGGTTCTCTCCCATGGTTCTGTTTTTACTTAACTTTCAGAATGTGCAGCCAGTTTAAGTTTCCAGAGATACTTGCAACTAATGTTGCCTCATTTACATGCAGATTATCCAGAGGGGACCCTTAAACACACACTCACGTTACAGAAATGCAGCCCCTTTCAGCACTTTCTTATTCAGGGAGCAGCGTTCGTTCTCCAGGAAAATGTTATCTTTTGTCAGGAACTAATTCATTCCACTCGGGGGATGTGACCAGCCCTTTGATTCCTCGCCCACGAGGATTCAGAAGCTGGAGGTGGCTCAGAGCCAGGTTTGCCTGCGTCCCGATGGATGCAGCTCTGCTCATTCAGGAGAGCATCCCTGAAATCAGCTTCAGGCTGTGCGTCTGTCACAGGCGAGCCCTGTGTTAAACACAGCTCGAGAAATGGCCTTTTTCTGACCAGACACAGCCTGTCAGTGCTTCTCATCTTTGTTTAATAACCAGCTCCCTTCAAGGGACCTGAGAAATGTTGTATTTGTGCCTCTAACTGTGCAGCTGGGTGCCATTTGCTCCTGGCAGCTACGGAATCGCTGGAGACGTGAGGAAGTAGAGCAAATATAGAGCATTTAAAGCTCTCTAAAACAGCTTCCCTGCATAATGTGTGATGTTAAAATACTAGGTGGCAGTTTGGTCCGGTGTAAAAGTTTTATTGGTGTGAGTTTGAGCCAGCCACATTATTCAGGAAGCCACTACTGAGCTCTCAAGTCATCTGAAACATGTGCTAGTAAAACCCTTTTTATAAAGCAATACAACCCCATGCAAGCTCCCCGTGTGACTTGTCATCCGTGTCCTGGGATTTAGCTGGTGGGATGTTTGGGCTGCTGGTTTGTACAGGTACTCTGCTTGTAAATCCAGACAGCAGTGAGCTTCTCCCAGTCCCAGGATTATGGAGGAACCACCTCTGCATTGTGCTGTAACCTGTTAATTAAACTTTTCTCGTTGCAGAACCAAGCCTTGCTGCTGATTCATTTCCTTGCTCGAGTATTAGGAAGGAATTTGTAAAGTTTTATCCAGCATACTGTGTACTTAGACGTTCCTGATCCTACAGTAGTTGTATCTGGTGTCTTTTCTACAAGCACAAATATCAAAAAAGCCTTCCTAAAAACATGACCATTAAAGGGATGACACTGAGACAGTGGAACTAGCATTTGGGATTGCAAAAGGGGAAAAAAAAGGTTCTCTTTTATAACTTTTATCTCAGAATAAATTAATCTGAGAATAAATTAATAGGAGATTAGAGCATTTGGGTTGCAAATACAAGTCAGTAGCTGGAGAGATTTGGGGTCAGAGCTGGGACAGCTGGTACAGGAGCATTGCCCCCCAAATGTGGATATACACTCAGCTGGTTTCAAAGGTCCTGTGCCACGAATATCCTCCTGCTCCATTCTTTGGAATACGAATAAATGTGAAATACCCTCATAGCAGAAATGCAGTGTTAGGGTGAAGGTCTCTTGTGTTCTGAAGGCAGTGGGATCTCTTGTTATTTGTCTGAAAAGCTGTTCAGATTCTGAGCTAAATAGGTCTTTCCAGGCTTCTTCACTCACTTCTTTGATCTGGTTTGGCACTTTCCTCTTTCATTCTGTTGTAATTTTTTTCTTTGCAGTTCAGCTGCTCTTAATCACGATAGCTCATGGATTTGGGTACATAGCTTACATCTGACTTTGAGTGGGTTCATCTTTACAGTTTATCATAAATAACAAACCCAAGAAACTGATGATGTGCTTTAAACAGTTTCAGTAAGGAAGGCCTGTTGTGGTGCATTGTGAGAAACCTGTTTCACTGGTACCAGTAACAGTCTATTAACAGCAGCTTAACTTTAGACTTACACTTACTGCTCACAAAAAACCTCATACACTTAAAGCCAAGGTAATTTTCTGTTGTGAAGAAGGCATGGATACGTAAGTCCTTTTAAAAATACAAATACGGTTGTGGAAGAGCTGTGCGTGAATACTGTGGTTTGGAAACCAAGCAGGAGGTGGAGATTGCAAAACAAATTGCTCAGAATTCTTCCTTCATTCTCCTCACTTAAAAAAAAAAAAGGGAAGGATGACCAAGAATGAGAATTATTATGAGCAAACAGCAGGGAACTCAGCACTGAATGGATTTACTGTAATAGTAGTAAATTATAGTTAGTTCTGTAGTAGCATCCTGTGAAGAACATGTAGGTGAGTGGGGGGAACTAGGGATGTCCCCTGCTTTCCTGAGGGATCAAATATTATTCCTGCTTTTATGTTGTCGGATTGGCTTGTTGTGAATACGTGGATGCATTCGAAATATTTGCAAACCTCTCCAGGTTTGTCCATATTATTTCTAGGGAATCTAGTAGTGGATGGAAGGTTGTGAGTGGATAAACGTGACAAGGTTTGAAAAATGGGATCTGCGTTCACTGCTGGGGTTGTTCTGTGGGAAAAGGAAAACCAATCCCTTTGGGGGAAAAAAGGAAAAGGAAAGCAGATCCTTTTATGAAAATAAAGACACGTATGGGATAGATTTTTCTTGTATTTTGAGTATCTTTTTATTTTTTCAGCAAGGCCTGACTTTATTTAAGTTGAATATTGCTGCTAATTAGTACGGCACCGTACCCATTATATTGATGTGGCACTGAAAATTCAATTAACTGTTCAAGACCACCTTTCAAGTCAGTATTAAAGTTGGGATTGAATTCTAGATGTCCTGGCTGGTTTAAGTTTTGAGTTTTTGTGCTCCCCTTTTGTGAAAGTTTAGAGCTTAACATTCCAGAGGACAGGTTGCACTTGGCACAGCAGCAGTTGATGATGGGAATCTTTAGCAGTGGTTTTATACCATGAGCATCAAGCCTTCAGTGAAAATAACTGCAAGACCTTGCTGCAGTAAAAATCACTGATGTTTGCAATAAATTCCACATCTTCTTTGAACTGCTTGCTCATCTGATGTTTTCTCTCCAGCCTGGCAGGCTGGGACTGTCATGAAGAAGAGCAGTGAAAATCTAAGTATCCAGTTAACTCTGGGGATTTCCATTCAGCTCAGCTGTGGCATTCTGTCAGATTGAAAGTCAGTGTATCATGATGGAATATTCTAAGGAATACCCTCCGTACAGTCAGCCACATTTGGGTAACGTTTCCATGTAGTAGAAGAGCAGAGCACTGTGAAACCTCACTAGAGCACATGTTGGTGCAGCTCCCCAGCAACAACCTCCGCGTATCTGCCTGGTGACAAACGCTGGCTCAGCCCAGCAACTTCTGCTTTCTGATAAGCCAAGGTGCTTTCCTTGTTGTAAATGATGGGAAGGTCTTTTTCTCTTTCTCTTTCTGAAGCTCAGAGTCATCTATTTTTGGATTCGGTTTGCATCGCGTGGGTGATGACTCTGCTGGGTACGTCAGAACCTGTCATCGTTCTTTTTTAAAGTATTCTCCTGCTGAGCAGAATACCAGGCACATGAGGAAAGCCTCTTTTCCCCTTTCAGCTGTATGGAAAAGCTGTGTGGGTTCTCTGGGTGTTTGTGCAGATCCCCAAGTGTCGTAGGCAGCGTAGAGGTGGAGAAGATGACACACGAGAATTTGTGTGCTGCTTCTACCTCACACCCTGCTTACAAAACACTGCAAGGGCTCAAGCCTTGTATAAGTAAACCTATAGAACTTATTATTGTAATAAATAACTTGGAATTTTTATAAAGTACTTCTTGTTCACGTTTTGCAAATACTACATAAGCTTTGTAGTGCTTATTAAGGCAGAAGATATTGCGAGTTTAAAACAAAAAGGAAAATATGAAATGTACGCAGAAGTGATTTGTTTAAAATGACACCAAAAAGTAGCAAAAATGGAAAGAATCCTTAAATCTGAGTTGATACTGTGGTGCTACCTAATGGCCAGATGCGCTGTTAGTTCAGGACTTCTGCCAGTTCTTCAGGAATTGAAACAGAGGTGTCCTGTATGTGCTGTGAGGCTGCAGCAGAATGCAGGAGTTTTCAAAGAAATCCCAGGACCACATGAATTTACAGCCCACAAACAGTGGAGGGGGGACACGACACAGCAAAGCATCTTCAGCATCCCATTCCGTCCCCAGACAAGAAATGGGATGCTGTCTTCCTGAAATTCCTTTGGCTATTGAGAGGTTATTAGAGGGCGGTCTGTTTGAGTATCTGTGCCATGCTTAGGCCATGGTGTGTTGACTGTTTATTTTAAGGAATTATTCTGGTTAGAGGTTTTGCAGGGAATTTTGCTGGAGAGAGGTGCTCCTGCAGCCGAGTTGAGAATGGGAGCTGCCTTCTTGGGTTGAGCCAACTCTCAGTGCATCACACATGATTTGGTTACAAAACTCCTTTCCATGTTGAAAGTGAAATCTCAGTCTGTTTCCATTTGGCCCTTCCCAGGAGGAAAGAGTTTTTATATCTTTTACAGCCCTCTGGTAGATGCTGCAGGTGAAGGGGGATGCATCTGCTACTGCATTTTTCTTTATGGCAGCTGTATAGAGAGTTCATTACTGTCTATTTTATAAAACTTTACCAAAAAAATAATCAATCCCTCATTGTTTTTATGGCTCCTTTTAGAACTGCAACACAAGTTAGTGTTATATTTAATAAGAACTGGTTTAGCACAGATAAAAGCAGCTTCTGTCATTAATCAGCTAAGAATATTATTTCTTTTTTTAATTACAAATAGAAAATTCCAAAGGCCTGAGGAAGTTCACTAGCATAACTTAAATATAAAACACGAAGTTGTGATTTATTGCTTTCAGATCAGGCTCTGACTTTACCAAATGGATCTGGTGTTCATCTGAGCTCCAGTCATGTATCTGAAATGAGCATCTGGGCTCGTATCTCTTATCTGCAAAGAAACCTGTTTTAAACAATGGCCCTTCAGACCAGTAAAAATTAGTTAGTCGGTAAACTTGGTTATTTAAGGTAAAAATCAAGTTCTGCATGGAAATTTAGGCTCGTTCCATAAATATGTGTGACCATAAATTTATCTGGCTGAGTAAACTTGTAACAACAGTCTTAAATTAGACATTTTAAAGAACAGCTTTGACAGCAGTCATGTTAAACCTCTGGAAATGTTATTGATTTATGAGCGGCTGAATTTCCTTGTTGCTAAATTTGCTCTAAAATGTCTCTTCCTCTGGAGAAAAGTAATTTTCAAGTGTTGGTCTCGCTGGTTCTGCATAAGCTGTGGGGTGATTCATCGTGGTGTGCCTTGCAGAGCTGGTCTAACACCTTCTGGTGCTCCTGCCACAAGGCAGGACAGGACTTGAGTGTGGATCTCTCCACCTCCTCCCCAGTCTGCCTGGTTACCTGGGCACCCAGGTGTTCTTCCAAGGAAAACGGGAGTTTCCAGTAGAGTTACAGCGGCAGAGTTGGGAAAATGGGACTGCAGGCAGTCCCTGGAATGGTGTTGGTTTGGAGCTTGGGCACGAATGGTGGGTGAGGACCAAGTGGGGCCATGCCAGCACAGGATAGGGATGACACCAGAGATAGGCAGAGCATTCCACATCTGTGGATAGGATTTTGACATTCAGATTTGTAGTTTCATCTTCTGCAAGGAAAGGAGATATTAATGAAAATCTTTTCCAAGCAGATCCCAGTAAATAATATAAATATCTTAATAAAAGCTAATTGTCCCTTATGGGGGGAAAGTTTCATTTTCATCACTGCAAATTGAAACCGTGTTGGAGGTGTCTGCTTGCAACAGAGGCCAGGCTTGGCTCTGAGAACTGAGCTCGTCCTTTCCCAGGAAAGGCTCTGGAGTGCAAATCCTGCCCTTCCAACGTGGGTGGCAGCTGCATCGAGCTGTGTTTGTGCTGTTGGTGGGTTGGGATCTCAAAGCAAGCAGCACCTGTGTGTAGGTACAGCAGGAGAGCACTTGGTAAATAGGATCTCATCCTCCTCATGCCCCCCAACCCAGACTGTTGTGGCCTTTTTATTGGTGTCTCCCAGTTGGATGTTTTCCCTACTGAAAATTTCTGGTGGGATTCTTTTTCATTGGATAGAAATTGAAGTAAAAGAACAGAAAAGTGCAAAAGGCTTAATCTGTGCCCTAAGAAAAATGATCTGGCTCTGTACACCGTGTGAGAAGGAGCAGCGCTGTTAAGGAAGAGCTCATCATTGCTTTAAAGTGATTTTTCAAAGTGGAAACCCTCCTGAAACAGAAACCTGAAGAGTGGAAGTAAAACTGAATGGAGCACTTCCACTAAAGCAAGTTAACTGCACCATCCAGTTGGATCCTGCTTTGAAATTCATGAGCTCTGAGTTTTGTTCTTGTAACTTGAACCGGGTTTTATTTTTGGAGGAATATTCACTAAAACGCACATTGTGGTTGAGAGTTTTTCCAGGTGTGGATTTCCATGTGAAATAAGCAGTGGTAAAAATTTGATAAGGCCTGTCTTAAAACGGAATAAATGGAGTTGCTCTGCATTTGTCAGCGTTGTTCCCAGAAGGAACACAGCACCCAGAAAGTTGTCCCCATTTGTGCCATGGTTTGATGATGAATAAAGCTTACACACTGTAAGCCCTGGAATATAACAACTCCGCACTTGAGGGGGAAAAAAAATATGATCTTTCAGAATATTCTTAATGCCAATGAACAAAGAGAGAAGATCAAAGCCAACCAATCAACCCCATTTTTTTGTTTTATTGAATTGATTTCCAAAGGCCCCCGTTACTATAGTAACTCCAGGAGGTCTTTTAATTACAAAATTTGTAAAAACGCTTTAATTATTCAGAACTGCTTGGCGGGGGGGGGACAGTGGCACAAATGCTTTTTAAAAATATGTAGAAAATTTGCAAACAAAGCTTGACAGGCTTCCCACAAAGCACACCAGGGACTGACACACCATCAGCACAAACACGTTGAGTTCAAGTTCTCAGCAAGCAATCCCCTGTGAGAGGGTTCCCCTTTGGCTAAAGAGAGACACAAAAAAAAATCCCCATCCCTGTCCAAATCAAGCACTTCCCTCTGCATAGATACAGATGGCAGAGCTTATTCTTTCTCTACCCGAAGTTTAATTACAGTGTATCTGAGTGGAGCCTTCGTGTTATCACGTTAATTAGCAGTTTAGGGAACTGCTCACTCCTGGGAGTGTGGAATTCCAGTGGAATACCAGTGTGTGTTGCAGGTACTGAGCTCTATCAAAGAGGAATCATTTAGCAATAACGAGCACCTTTCAAATAATAATTGCATTTAAAATAGATGCTGTCATCTTTTATCATCAGGTACATTTCCAGAATGGATTTATACTCTAAACAGACTTATATTTATGGTATCAGAGTAGAATTGGAGACATCATGTGAGCAATTTTGAAATGCCATCTCTTGACTTGAATCCACACTGAGCTGATGTATTTGGCAGGGCTGCTGGATCTGTGGGAGTCACTGACACCCCTCAGGAATGCAGTAGTGAAATTTGGGTTCTGAATCTAATCTCTGGATTGAATTTGAGTTTTAGCCCAAGCCTGAGTGGCTTTGCCTGTACTGAACTACTCCACTTGCTTGGCTGTGTTGGAAACAGAGTCTGCTTCTCTTGGAAGCTCTTGCTTTGCAGTTTTCCGTTTTTATTCATTTTCCTGCTTACATGCTCCCTACTTGCCCCCTGTATGTCAAAACCTGTTTGCTTCTATGGTGTGGCCAGGGTTTAATCCTACATTTCATATTGCCTGTTCCATTTCTGCAAGACTTGGACCTTCTGAAGTAATGGGAATTGTAGCAATGTGGGCCAAGAAGTCTGGATTCTGTTAAATCTACTGTGCAAGTGCAGGGGGGAAAGAAAAAGATTTTAAAAAAAAATCAGTGTCGATTCTTACGGTGGTTTGGGTTGGAAGGGGCCTTAAAGACCATCTTGTTCCCACCTACTGCCATAGGCAGGGACACCTTGCACTAGACCAGCTTGATTTTTTTCATTCTTGAAGGAATTGGTTAGTGTCCAGTGTTGGAAATAATAGAAATAAGGAATTGCTATGCTGTATAAAATAATAATGGGTGTGGATACCATTCTGACCCTGGTAATTAGCACTTGTCTCTCAACCTCTTCATTAACCCCCGGTGGTAGCACTGTGGTATGAAGTGCATGTGTGGTTGTAAGGCATGACTGAGTTCAGAGCAGGTTTGGTGAGGTTTGTTTTCATCCTTGGGAAGGCATCCCTAGTATCTGCTGCATGTAAAGATGCAGGTTTTGAGCAGAGGCATCCCGGGAACTCAGTGGGAGATGAAGTTGAACTTTTCCTTGTCAAGCAGCAAGTGCTCTGAAGGTTTGGGAACAACTCCCCTTCAGCCAGTTATGTTAATAAAAATAAAATCCTTTGTGAGCCTTCCAGAATCTCAGTTACATGAAATTTGTCCTTGCTTCTAAAACAAACAAGCAAAATGAACCCACTGCTACCGTGGGAGCGTTGCTGGTTTTATTCTTTCCTACTGGTGTAGTTCCTGGTGCTACAAGGAACATCCTGTACCTGCTGTTTACTGAACGTGGGTTTATAGCAAACAGAACAATAAGGGGTATTTGTTAACCCCCCTTGGGGTGGTTTGGTGTGAGCTGCATTACTTGGCCAGAGTGAAAATGCACCACAAGTTATTGAAAAGGTTCCCCCAAGACTCACGTGTTTACACGGTGTCAGCAGGTTGCAAAATTATTCCCCCGAGATGCTTTCGCAAACACCACCCTGGCAGTGGATGCTTTTTCACGTTTTTCAAACTCTGGGATTATGTAAATCCAAGGAGTTGTGGTTAACAAAGCTTCAGTGTTGGTGAATTCCTGGGAAAGAATTTGTTCCTCCTTAACATCTTGCATTCTGTGTAAGCTGTGAATGGATTGTGTGAGTGCTGAGAAAATGGGAACTTTCTTTACCTGAGGAATAATCCAATGTAAAAGGAATCATACTGTGCTCAGTTCTGGGCCCCTCCATTCAGGAAGGACATCGAGGGGCTGGAGTGGGTCCAGAGAAGGGAAATGGAGATGGGAAAGAGTCTGGAGTGGCTGGGGGGGCTCAGCCTGGAGAAAAGGAGGCTCAGGAGGGACCTTCTGGCTCTGCACAACTCCCTGGCAGGAGGGGGCAGCCAGGGGGGGATCGGGCTCTGCTCCCAGGGAACAGCCACAGGACAAGGGGAAAGGGCCTCAAGTTGTACCAAAAGAGGCTTAATTTCGATATTCTGAAAAATATTTTCATGGACTTCATCCTATATTGGCTTGCAGAAGGTTTATTTCTCAGTTTGTGAAGCGAGCTAATGGTACAGAGTCTCAGGGCCCAGAATCATGAGAAGCCCTTGTTTATCCTTTGTCTTTAAAAATTGCTTTTCAAAACAATTTATCAAAAAAGGGGGAAAAAACCCTGGAGTTTTGGGATGAGGACTGTAATTTGAGTGTTCTTGTGATACAAGAAAAGAGCAAATGTCGTGTATAACATCACAATATATCAAGAAAAGTGGAAACCACTGTCTGAATGATAACTTTTAACGGTTAAAAGTAGCACGTCTGTTGTGTCTTAATAGCACAACCTCCTTAAGGTTCAAAACTGCCACAGATGATGAAGTTTCCATTAAAGGATAATAAAGTCTCTCTGTCAATGTGACAAAAGAACTCCCTTATCTCTTTGGAATAAGAATGCTCTTTGAAGAGCTTCATAAAAGGCTGCGCTATGAAATAAGTCTGGTGGATGGTTATTTTGAATTTCTATAAAGTGCATCAACCCAAAGGCTAAAGGGATTATCTGGGAAGTGCCAAAATGTGAAAGATGAATGCTTTCCTTCTGTGCAGTGAATGACATCTCTTTAGAAAGCACAGGTATGATTTGTTCTTGTCTCATTGGGAATGATTCCTTGAAATTAGCAGAGCCTCTCAGATCCAAGGGATGCAGCTACAGTGGAGCTAATTCAGCTTAGGTTGAATGTAGATCTGGAGTGTAAATAAATAATCATAATCCTGATCCGGCACATTTATCCACCTCTGCCATTGGAACACCGTCCTTCTTTCAGCTTTCCTTACACCTTTAGGTGAACTAAAGTGACCAGGAATAGGCATTTTCTGCACATGAATTTACTTAAGAATTGCTCTCCCTGACCTGAGTGTTTGCAAGTTTGAAATCAGAGGTAGGTTGGATCTGATGAGTCACATTTAATGTTTACGCATTGCTTTTTATTATTTTGTTTATAAACTATTGAAATACTAAGCTTTTCCTCAAAGGCAGTGGGAGTGAGGCTGAGGCGGGAGTGCATTTTGTTCGCTATTGGCCATATACACAGAAATTATTTTTTTAAATTTTTAACTAGCTAGGAAGAAACTGTGCTTCAATTTCATCACATTCCTTGTGTGCCAAAAGTGTAAAAGCCCCTTTAAGAATGAACAAATTTGGAAATAATTGCCACAGCACTGTGCTTTTATGATGGATATATCTGTGAAATCAAAAACAATGTGAAATTTATTCACCAAAATTCAAGTTATTAAAACCTTTGAATGGTTTTGGTGCTTTTTCATTCATTAAATGCCAGGACTCTGGGGAAAAAATAAAGGGATGTAGGTGAAAGCTATGAATTCAGATTTCCAAGGCCCTATCATTCCCAATTAGGTTTGGCAAATGGCAGAACAAAATTAATGATGCCAAATTATCCTTCAGTGCAGTGTGTGATAGCTTAACTCTTTTAGCTGTTCCAGGGTTGTAAATGATGAAACTGATAACACACTAATGTGATCCTTTCAGGCTTCTCGTTTATATTAATGAGTTTTAGTCATCTAAGGCAAACTGATAACCACTGATTAATAGCTCAGCAACTTCCAGGCTGGCATCAAAGCCTGATCTCTCTTTTTTTTTTTCCCTTTTTATTTTTTTAACTCTTTGGTGGGTCAGGAGTTAAGACAGTTAACAATTAACTCTGAGCTTAATTGAAATCCAGATGTTAAATTTTTGATGGAAGTTAATTTAATTCTGATCTCTATAGTTATAGCTGATTTCAGTCTGATTTGTTTTTTTAAGTAGGTTTGAACTTGCAAAACAAGAGTGTGATTTCAACAATTTTTAAAAAATTTATTTCTTGACATTTGCAGTCTGTTGAAGAAGGCTTGTTAAACAAACATTGGACAAAGATAAGTTATCACAGAAGCATCAAATCACTGCCAGCAAAAGCAATTAAACCTCTCAGAAAATCTCAAAATTAGCAAGAAGAGGCAAACTACTTAATTCTTTAAGTTGTTTTTAATTTCTATATATATATGTGAAGAACAGACACCACGTTTTCTGGACACTGTCACGGTAGAGACCAGAGTGAGAGTTACAGAAGTCAAACAACCATCACTTGGTTAAGAAAATGGGTTGGAGGGTTTGGAAGGAAAATTATGGAGAGTGAAGTAACAATCCTGGACACAGGATTGACCAAAACCCTTGGAGCAGTCAGTATAAGACCTTCTCTTAATAAGAGATCATATTACTGTGGGCTTTGCTTACACAAAGACCTCCATGACACTTCCAAACATTCCACTTCTGAAGCTGAGGTTTTCAAAGGCGAGGAGACAACAATTTAGAGGAGTGTGCTTGTGCGGTTATTGTCACAAACTCTGCACTTTTCCTGGCCTGCTTAATAAAAATTACATCAAGCAGCTGAAGTTCTTGCCCTGACATTGATAATCCAGGTCAGCTTCTGCTTTTCAAACAGCTACCTTCATTGTTTTCCAGGAGGAATATTGCTCCAGATTTCCAAACAAGCCATTCCTCAAAGTAAGGAAACCTGATCTGCTGAGAAGTCTTGGCCTAGAGATCAGAAACAACATTCTTTAATCAGTATTTCTTTCGAATATAGCCATGTGGACACTTTCTCTTGGTGCCTGGAGTTTTAAGGCTGTCCTACAAATCATAGGAACTAGATTTGCAAAAAACCAGTCTCTCTGAAGGAAGGGGGTTGTTGGTGCACGTTTTAGTCATCACTTTAGATCAAGACATCTTGCAATCACTGGATATTCCACACAACATCTGCTGGAAAGATAAATCCATTGTAGTGGAAATGAAATGCATATTTTAAGTTCAGGCAGTTTTGTATTGTGTTGTCAGTGATGTAGAGGCAAAATAAATCTGAAAGCCATTTTAAAAGCCTGTGTAAAACGTGCCTGTGTGCTAAAGGATGTTGTCCTCTAGAATTAGACCCCAAATCTGACTCTCTTGTCAGATTGACTGGATTGTTTCTAATCTTAACAGTTCTTTTCATCTTTAGAAACTCAGTTTGAAAAAGAACTTTAATATTCTGCAGCAGAATTATACATCTGAACAATGAGCATCTGCTGCCATTTGGGATTCCTTCTTCCTTTGGAAAGTGCCCTGGTTCAGAGTGTGCTGGTGTTGATGTTGCTTGGGGTAGTTCATCTTGAGCAGTTTTACCTTTTTGCTCAGTTTTGAGGAGGCCAACCTGAATTTAATGTATCCCCTAACTCAGGCTGGGCAGGTTCCATTTTGACCAGGTGAATTTCCTGGACAGTGTTAAGTAAAGACCTGCATGGCAGAAATAAGTTAATTACAATGTGAATTCCTGAATTCCAAATTTTCTCCTCAGAACTGACGTAAGATTCAAATACCAAAATCAGTAATAAAAAAAGACATTAATAGATGATGATATAAAAGTTTTAATGCTTATAATTGGCATCCTTTTAATATTCAATATATTAACCACAGAAGAAAAGAACACTGATATAAGGAACTTAGTATAAATTACTGAAGCCTTTCAACTGGCTCAGGAGGACTCTTCTAGCAGAAAATACATTCTGTATTGTTTTAATATTGATGATAGTCCTGGAATGCTAAAGAGTTCTTACTTGCAGGATCAAGGCTTGATTCTTTTAGCACCTTCAATATTCCAAAATCCTGGCCTGGCTATTCAAGAGTTAGGATCCTGATTTTTTAATACAGAGCAAAACAAACCCCTTAGTTTTGGTTAGGTTTGTTTTCTGTTTTTAGCCTGCAGTGTTTAAATTGTTGTCCTTACCCGTGAAGAATAATGAGATGAATGTTCTGTTTCCTTTTTTGTTGTTCCTCTTCTTCTAAAGAATATTTTTCTGCTTGTTTACCACTTGTGCTTGAGAATTTGAGAAAGCTCCAAATTTGCGATAGAGTGGCAACTCCTGACTGTTCTGGAGCCTTGGCTACGCGCTGAAAACTGCTAAGAGCTTGCATTGCCCTCATAATAATAATAATAATAATAATTAGTAATTTGGTAATTCTTGCTTTTACTGAGTGCATAGCATGTGGTCAAGGTTTCATCGGGAAAGCCTCACAATTGCTTTCTGGATTTGTTGCTCCTCTATTTATCCAGAGCTTTGTGCCAACCTCTGTCACCACTTACATACAAAAACTGTTGTAGCAAAATCCTTAACGTCTATTTAATTTTCTCGAATGGGAGAGAAGAGGAATCAGCCTCATGCACAGCAAGTTTTGTAGTTGTCCAGAGATCCTTCAGTATCCTGTGAGTCAGTCAGAGACAATTCAGGGTGCAGGTTTGTGTTACACTGAGTTCAGCCCAAGTTTGGGCTGCCAGTGAAACGAGATCCTGTTCTCCCTGGGCCAGCCATGTGCTCCCTCTGTTTGTGTTTACTCTGGCAGCTCTGACTGTGGGCAAGCTGGATCAGTTTGCTGACTTAATGGAAAACTGGCTTTCCGAACTGTAGAAGCAGTTTTTCTCTCGGGTTGGATTCTGAGACACAAAACTCTGCAAGGCTGAGGGTGCGAATCTGCTCCTTAAGGGAAAAAGTAAATGGGATTTCACTTTTTGACAGCAGCCAGCATAATGTGACCTAAGTGACTAAATTCTGATTCCACCTAGCTGAAGTTTACAGAATAATTTGGATCTTTTTAAAACATCATTTGGTAGCTCCAGGTGAGATGCTGGTTTCTGTGTTGTTGGATGTGAACTGCCCCGTGTGGTTGTAGCTCTGCGTGTCGAAACACTGGAATGGGTGGAATTTGACAGGCAAATATCCCGTCCTTGGTACCACTGACTCACCCCTTGCCAATGCATCACCTGCAGTCCTGAGCAGCTGTTACATCATGGGTATTTCCTAGAGAAGGATGAGATAAACATGAAACTTCCCTGCAGCCTTATCAGAGGGTGTGGAACAAGTCTTGAAACACCTTTCTTTGAGTCAGAAGCAGGAGGAAGCTGCAGCCCAGGTCAGAGTTCTGGGTGAGCGCTTCGCTCTTGAGTTGGTGACAGACTTAACCAGCAGGAAACTGCAATTTCCAGCATGAAAACAAATGCTTTATCCCCTCATCTCCTGTGGACTAATCTCATCTTCCTGATTGATGCTACATGAAGGAGTGGATGGACGCACTTCTTCCTTTTCTCTTAGAAGCTTTATGCAAGATCCCATCTCGGTCTGATCCCCTTTCCGTTCACTCTGATTCACATCAGGGATAACTCTGTTTGAAGTCAAGATGTTTATAAAGCAGAGTATTATCCTTTTTTCCTTGAAGTAGGCCCTACAGGTAACCTGGTGGCACATGCACTGCAGAATCAAAGCTTAAATCAGTGGGAATTGTGATTTCTTGGACCGAGTTTATGGTGGGAATAAGTATTATAAAAGGTATATAGTAACAAACACAGGGCTGTTATAAAACTCTCTGTATCAGTCTCCCACCTTTTAGCAGGGGAAAGTAGAATAAATAAATAAGTTTTCTGCTTTTAAGAGAGCAGTAATCCTACAAGGTCTTTCCCAGACCTGTGAGCAGACCTAGCCTGGTCCAGCTGCCCTTGGAAGCTCCTACCACTGAGAGGAGTGAAGCCACACTTTAGCCCAAGTTTGCACATTTTTTAGGGGGACTGTTACAGAAATTCCCTTTGCTTTGTGCGCTGCAGATCAAGGGTCTTTATTACAGTAGCTGCTAAAAAGAGCTTTATCAGGTTACTGTGCTTTGTAGCTGGTTCTTGCATCTGTCTCTGTTAAGCATTTCCCTGTTTATTGCAAGGACAGTCCAGTCCTGCAGCTGTGCCTGTGCTGAGGTGTCCCACAAACAGGAGTTTGCATGGAACAACTTTCCCAGTAAATCCTCTCCTCCCAGCTCTTCACAGCTTCCTCTGCCAGGCACTTACTTCAGCCAGGCCTGAGCACATCTATTGTGGTAAAAATTGGTAAAAAAAAAGTCTAAATCATGCTATCAAATAGGAGCCAACCACTGGAAATCAAAATGTACAATCCCAGTTTGGTGTATAAAGCATGCAAAAATATCTTATGGCTGTGGTACAAATCCTGTGCTTTACCTGCTTTTGTTCAGGTACAGAATTAGGGATAACAATAATAAACAGCCTTTTGTGGCTCACAAGTGCATTCTCTGAAGCTGCTTTTTCATGTTAATATGGTTCATTGTTAATATACAAGGAACAAATGCAAATCTGAAGGCCAAACTCCAGGCTTTTTAATGAAAATTGAAATTAGTGTCACAACACTGGAAGCAAGAGCAGAGGCTGTGCTTTGACAGTGGAAAGAGAGCAGGAAAATCAGATGGGTAATTCTGATTGGCCTTTTGTTGGAGGCATTGTTTACTAGTACTGAGTTACATTCAGAAAATCCTGTTATTGTATTCAATTAGTTTTCCTTAATGTGTCTTTTTCCTTACAATTCCTAGATTTCTTTATTTGCAGTTTGCAGTTCTGCTCGGTGAAAGGGATGGAAAGTGGAAAAGTTGTTTTGATCTCTTTCAGCATAACCTCTGGCCAGAAATTCATGATATTACTGAACAGGAAGGAAAAAAATGAGAGAAATGTGAAAGCTCTTGGTGTTGTGAGTGGAAGCCCTGCTCCCTGAAGGATAGAGCTATTTCGTGTCCCCATATTCCAGTGGGGCATTATAGCCTATAATGCAGTGATTATTTTGTTGGGTAGGTGTTTCATTACCAACCTGGGCCTTGGAGGTGATGAGAGAAAATTTGTCTTGACCTTCCAGGGAAGCCATAAAAGAGGAATGATGTCTAAATTATAGATGTCCGGGAGAGATGGGGAATGCCTGACGGTGTTGCACTTAGCTTCCATGACATCTGGGCATTGTGGGATAATGAGCTGGTGTGTGGATGATTTCAAAAGCAGGAATATTTTCTATTGTTCCCCTGCATTTTTGACCTTCCTTCTCCTGGTTCAATCCCTATCAAATAGGGTTTATTTTTTTTTTTCCTGCGGAATGTGCATTTTCCTGGTTTTCTCTTCAGACTGGAGCAAACCACAAAAAGCAGATCTGGAAAAAACCTTTTGATTCCAAAGTGAGGGTGATGGGATCAGGTTTTTATTTGCTGTGCTTTGCCATATGTGCAGCATTTGGGATTGGGAGCCACCCAAGAAGGAATCTTTCCTTCTGCCTTTGATCCTGTGACAGTAGAACCAATAATTGTGTGGAAGAGAATGTGCAGGAGTAGCTGTGGTGGCCCTGCTTTGTATTGATGCTCAGGGGTAGGAGTGCAGGTTGCTCTTGGTTTGAGATGTTGTGGGGGTTTTTTTTTCCCCATCATTTCCCAAATTTAAATACAATAACTTCCAGGACCAGCAGTTGAGGTTGTTGTCATTCTAAAGTTCCAAAACTTATAATTCTGTCGTGTTGGTCAGTCCCTTGTTGAATATTCATATTGCTTTCTATGCTTTTGCTCTTCCAAATTGTTTTGATTTCCTCTGTGAGGGATCTATGATAAATCTGATTTTAATGAAAAACTAATTGTTCTAGAATAAATAGTCCATTAAACCATCTCATTTTTTAAATCTTTCCTTCTAAACAAGGATGAGTGTTGCCATGTGCTGCTGTTCTTATTTTATGTTCCTCTGGGCGTAGCGGAGGCGGAGATTCTCTTTTGCCAAGTGGCTGTAATGCCCCCCAAAGAACTGCCGATCTGGGCAGATAAATGCACATTATACTGGGGTTTAATGTTCCGAAGAAGCCTTGTGTAACGTTATCCATCCTAGCAGAGTGTAGGAGGAACTTCTGATTCTATCTGGCTTGAGCGATCTGCCTCATTCACTGGAGTTTTACAACCTCAACAATCCCAGATACCGATCGATCAGCTGTGGGTGCTTGAAGGGTTTCTGTTCATGCCTCTGATTCTTGGATAGAATTAATCCTTTAGAGAAACAAATGCTGAACGACTTCTCTGTACTTTATTGCACCTTTAGCTCTGCCAAGCGGGTCTCTCAGGCTCTGTGAGGTTTGGAGCAGTGTGTCTCCACACAAAAGCTGATTAGGAAAGGTTCAAAGCAGGGTGTTTGGGCAGGTGTAAGGTGGAACTCGACAGCCAGGTCCTTCAGCTGTGGCATCTGAAGTGCTGTATCAGTGAGAGCAGGGGCTGCTGAGCTGAGAGCCGCTCCCTCCTGCAGAGATAAGGAACTACTTCAGAAACAACCGATAAGGAGATAAGCAGGGTCTTGCCTCTTTTTGAAGTCAGTTTTTAACTTTAGATCCCCATTGGGAAAGGAAAATCTGATCTGATACCTCGGCCTCAAAATGTGGCCCGTGCTAATTCGAGCTTGGAATCTACGGAAGCACGAATGAAATGCTGTCCAAAAGCCTCTTCTTGGCACAGGAGCTCGCTCCTGATGCTTTCCATCGCGCCTGCTGTGTTTGAGGTTGTCCTCCTCCAAACATAGCTGTACTTCTCTTCCTCCTCCGTTTCAGCCTCAGTTTCCAATAGCTGGGGGTCTTCATCAGTGGATTCCCCCAGTACAACTCCAAACACATTTTACTTGTGCAGACTCAGTGCTCTTCCACTGAACTGACCTCAGTGACCTGCCCTAAATCCTCTTTCTATTCTTGAGGCTTGCTCAGGTTCTGTTCTCCTTCCTTCAAGCATCTTTCTTCACTGATTTCTTTCTACCTTTTCACAGCTCCTTTCCACATACCTGCAAATACTGAGAATTGGATTCTTGCAGCTTTATTTTAGTTTCTATCTCTTCCTTGGGGTGTGGCCTTTTGCCCATAAAAAGCCCTTGGTAAATGTTTGTTACAGAACAACTTCTGGGAGCTGCCATGTCCCTGTGATGAGGTTGTGCCTCTGATTTCACCCATGGCTGACCCAGTTTTGAACCACAGACCCAGCCATGTGCTGTCTGAACCTTGGGATCTTTTTAGGGAGAAAATAGGTGTCTAAACTGATGTAATGAGTATTGGTTTGGAGGCTTCAGATGACTGGGGGTAGTACACAGCTCTGGGGGCAGTGGGAGTGTGATAGATAATTTGTAAAAGCAGAAACTTGATGAGCGGAGAGGACAGAAAGTGTGATTCATTAGTTCATATCTCTGTTATAAACCTAAAAAAATCCCCAAGGAGTGGCTCTAGAGTTAACTGAGCTCAGCTGAGAGGCGGTTTTGATCATGGGAAGAGCTGCCAGTTCTTCTCAGGATTTCCAGACAGCCTGGGTACCACATTGACATCATGATCACTGTCAAATATACATTTACATGTATGTAGATGCAAAAAAGGTTTACACTTGTGATTCCTTATCTCATGACAGATGTGTCTTGCTTTACTGTGCCTCAGAACAGTATCACTACTGATATGTTTTCTCTGCTCTTTTACTGCCTGTCAGTCCCTTGGTTTTGCCATAAAGTGGTGGTTTAAAAAAAAAAATTAAATGTACCAGTGTGTACATAAAGATGATCACATTCGTGTTTGCTGTCAGCAGATAGTTGAGATAAGCAAAAGCATATTCCAGATTGGAAGCTGGAAGGAGCAATCATCATTGCCCTGCAGCATGGCAGTGGCAAAAATGATGATAACAAAGCCATGTGGTTTTCTTAATTTCTCAAAATGAGAGCCCTGCTCAGTGTAATGGGGCTGCTCAATAGGGGGTCTGTGTAATGTATGCAACATGAACACAAAGATATTTAGGATACAAAGTTGTTACTTCTGTTAATTACATTTTTATAGAGCTTAAGAATTAGTTAAAGAGTTGCTTGCCCCAGAATTACTTGCAGATAGTGGGAAGAAATGGCATAATAGCTGTGAGTGAAGAAGAGTCTGTGGAGTCTGTCCATCCATACCTGAGAGGGATACAGGAAGCCAGTGGGGTAAAAAAAGGGAAGAGTGGATTGAAGATGAGACCTCCACGTTTCAGCTCTGGGATGTGGCTATCCGAGTTTTATCTCAGAAATGCAGTGGCAATTGCAGAGCCTGCAGGTAATTCTGAGGAAAGAATTCTCCCTCTTGCCCCCTGCAGAGACCTTCAAGTGCCGTCTTGACACAGCCTGTGATCCAAGGCTTTTTCCTAGTGGATAAAAGCAGATAAAAGTCCCGTGCAGGATTGCTGTTATGAGTTAGTCTCACCTGTAAGTCTAAGCAGCACTATACTGGATTTAAGCATCTGTTAGGAATTAAGCAGAGCAGGGCCCTGACTTTTCCTTCTATCCTTACTAATTTTCTGGGCTTTTTGTGCCTTTTTCTTGGCTGTTGGTAAGTGTCCCCACAGCATTTGGCTGCTGGAGTGTGGTGTCCCTCCAAAACCCACCCTGGAACCCAAACTAAAAAAGGTTGTGTGTGCAGCTACAGTGGAAGAGTCTTTAAAGGAGTGATATGAAGAGCATCTCTTGGGATGCTAAAAATACATGGGACCAGTCAGTCTTTGTGGCCCACTGGTGGGTTTATAACGGAGTTGGAGATGGATCCTACCTGGTCTGTTTGCTGGAAAACTTGAGTTGATGGCACAACAAAAAGGCCACTCGATCCCTGGGATGCCAGCCAACATAATTCCTGGATTTCTGTCACATTGCCTGTTACCACTCTGGCAGGTTTGCCTGCCAGGGCTGGTGCTTCCCCTTCAGAGGGGTTAATTTTGTCTCACTTTGCGAGCACAAGGGAATCAAACTCAGCCTTTTTATTCTTTTGTTCCCCCTCCATTGCCCGTGTTAATTTAATTTGACAGCCTGGCGAATAGGATTTGTCAAATATGGTAACCTTAAGCATTTCAGATATTGAAAACTGTGCTTTAAATTTATATAATCCAGATGTGAGAACCAATAAAAGGCTCAGATGAAATGAAATGTCAGGCTTTGTGGGGAGAGAAAGGGAAAAAATACTCTTTGCCACTTATTTTTCCACATGGCATGAAGTGCAGAGCAGGGTTCAATCAATTATATTAGTCAAGAATAGAAGCAGGTTTTGTCATCTCAGTGCTGGTAGCTAAATGTAAATCTGATTGATAGGAAAATGCTGAATCTCACAAGACTGGTTAAAGGAAAAACAACTTTAGCACTTGGGCAGTGAAAAGGTGAGTCTTGGGAAGTATTTAGGGATGATGAACACAAGACATCTCTCAAACAGAACAATTCTCCTAGTAGTACTAATAAAAAAGCCACCAATTTAATGAATTTAGGTCTGTAGGCATTATCCAAATGGGGTAATATCCCACTCACTTGTTCTACGAAATATATTCTCAAATTATACATACAAAACAACTTCTGTTTCCACAGTATTTGTTCCCTGCACGTAGAAAGAGCCTGAAAGATGTAGAATAATTATCTTAAACTAATTCTTAGCTAAATCTCTTCGTTCCCTCTGGTGACCCTCCTTTGGCAGGAGGGAAGAAATAAATACTGAGGGAACACTAGGCAGTATTAATCAAATAGTTCATTCCCCAAAAGTGCAATTTAATTTTAGCTCAAAATGGGTATTCATCAAATTCAGAGCATTGGCCTAATAAGTAGGATTAAAATTTGGAAAGTTTAAAACATTTCCGTTTTAGACTTAAAAGGCAGAGATTTTAATGTCAATATTAATTAAAATTTTAAATTTGCCTGCATTTAATATGAAAGTTGAAGGAACTTTCAATCAAAACAAACCAGTTTTTCATGTAGTAAAAACAATTTGATAGTAAGCCTGAAGTTGTATGTGTAGCTCAATAAGTAAATTGATAGAGTTAGACTTATTTCCATTGTCTCCCATATGCATTCAGTGTTCAAAAATAGTCATAAATTAAACTATATTTAAACCACCACCCTCAATTCCACTCTCAGACAAAACCACCTTTTAATTTTCAAATAAAGTTAGACCTGAATCAAGTCCAACTACGATTTTGATCACATAAAAGCAAAACATGCAGGATAAGATTTTGCAAATCCAACCCAACCACTGGCTGTGTGTGTGTGTAAATGATGATTTGCTTCATCATAAGCTATAGGAAAAAGCCACAAAGGTTTACAGGGGGAAAAAAAGAGTAGGATGAGAAAATGCACATGTTGGAAGTTTTCTTACTGCTGAGACACAAACCTAATAGGCCATGATACTGAAAGAGCTTCGTTGGGCTGATGGAGGGGCAAAGCTTTTATCAGAGAGCTGTTGGAATGCAAATTTGGGGCAAAGTCTGCTGTTTCTGCTGGAGTCTCTAGGTATGGCAACCTCTCCAGGCCATGCTTAGGGTACAAACCAGCTTAGAGGTTCAGGCTGATGTTATGACTAAAAGGGCAAAATTTGAGCAAATAGAACTTCCCAGCCCTGGGTATTTTCCAAGAGAAGTGTCCTGTTAGGATTGCCTGGTGCCAGGAGTGTTGAGAGGGAAACGCTCCCAAAGTTTTTCTGTCCCAGGTTTCGTACAGGCTGTCACAGAGGAGTTTCTCCTTCAGTGGCAGCTAATTCAGATGGAGACAATGCTGCTGAAAGATGTCAGTGGGGGCAGATCCACACTGAAAAATTCCATGGCTTTGGAGTTCTTTTAAACAATCCAGTATCTGTCTGGATCCTGGCTCTTTGAAACTTCAGCGTAACCATGCACAAAGACCTAAGTGGTAGAAGTGCCATTTCAAAAAGTGAGTCCCATGCAGCTGATCATATGATCTCCCCTCTTGGGTTCGTTTGATTCATTCATTAGCTCTGTAATCCACTCCTTTCTGCTGGGCTCCCATAAATCACATGCTTGCCAGAGTGGAGAGGGTTATTTGAAAGGATGGAAGAGCCATTAAGTAGGAATGAGAGTGTGTATAAAGCACTCACCCCAGTCTAGCTGGAGGGGGATGAGCCCTGGCCTCTCGAAGTGTGGAGGGGAAAGCCCAGCAAAACCTCGGCCATTTCCCCTCTTTTTGGTTAAAGTAATAAACACGAGGCTGGGCTGCTCCCAGGAGGGACATCCTGCAGCTTCCAAAACTGGGAATAGCTTTCTCCCGTCACGCTCGGCCGTGGCTTTGTATGTTTTCCCTCGAAATTACAACATGGTTTTAATCTAAACAGACATCGGCTCTCTACGCCAAGCACATCAAATCTGTACTGCAGGGATCACAGGATGGAGGGAACATGGCTCATGGAGCGGCAGTGCAGGGAAGAGGAGGGGGAATAGGAGGAAAGGGCTGAGCAGGGAACAGACCCCTCAAGGAAAGCCAGTAAGAGAGGTAAATGAATAGAGGGTATTGTATTTGAGTTTGTGAAGCAGAGTCCCCAGGGCAAGGTTAGGTTCCAGGAGAAATGAAATCTCCCCTCGAAAGTTCTTCCCTGTTTGGGTACAGGCCTAGTGATTACCTGAGAGGAAACAATTTTAAATATTTATCACTTCTTTTCTAATTTACATGTCTGTAGAAGTGTCTTCTTTTTGCCTGGGTTGGAAATGCTGTGTTGTCAGGAGATTCTGCCTTTCTGGGAGATATTTTCTTGTAGGATCTCTCGAGCACCTCCTCCCATTTATTTCTTTTATTTTCCTACGGCTTTCCATGCATAGTGCTGGAGGAAGGTCCAGACTTTTTCCACAGTCAGTGCAAAACTGTTCGGAGAACAGAGTCAGCACTGTGTGAGTCCCACATTTTGGTCTCTCCACCTTCAGAGGAGTTTTGGAAGGGAGTGTGGATGGAGAAGTGCTGGCTTTGGAAGCCCTAAATCTTGTGTGAGCTCCCACATTTGTACAGGCAGGGGATGTGAAGTGCACACATGCCTTATGGACTGCTTCAGGTTATTCAAATCCTGAATTTGAATAAAATTACTTTTCAAGCATGTAGATATGGTTCTCTATTTAGTAGATCAAAGGTATATTAAACCAGAATCATCTGCAGCTGCCACTAACATGGTGAGACAGACTGTGATATTTGTATTGTTTTTAGAAAGTCCTGCCAGACTTTTTGGAGAAAAGACAGATTGCAGAAGTAGTCATGGCACAAAAAAAAGCCAGGCACAAAAAAGAGCCATTCTCGGAGCGTGAGTGAGAGCGCAAAGGAAACAAGCTGCTTGTAGAAGGTGTAGAAATGGCTTTAAAAAACAAAAATCAAGCTGAAACACGTTCTCTTTAGTCTCTGGTCTCAGTCTACAGCTGCTCCTTCTCCAGCCAGGCATGCAGCAGTTTCCTTGCAGCGCTCCCTGAGGACTTGGCATTGCTCAGTCTGTCAAGACCAACAACAACACAGCGCTGCTGAAACTTATGAAGCACGAGTTGAATGGTGCCAACACTTCATAATGTTACAGAGTTTTTTTCCCCCCAGATAGAAGGATCCTGCACTGAGCTGCTTTATGTTCAGTCCTCTTTACTAATCTACACCTCTGACTTGCAGTTTTGGGGAGGCATTTGCGGCTTTTCGGAGGTGTGGCACATTCTCGGGCTTGTGCTTTGATGTTCTGTATTTTGACATGTGGCTTCAAAGCTGAAGTGGATTGGGCTGCGGAGGGTTGGAGGTTCAGACTGCAGTTTCAGATGGATGAGAATGAGGCAAGCAAGTCAAGTATCGAAACAGAACCCTGGGGTACTTAGTAGCTGAGCCAATACAATAATGCATGACCAGAGTGCCAGAAGCAGAATTACAGGACAACTGAGACTAAAGTCATGTCTTTCTGAATTTTTTTTTCTCTGGAGCTCCTTCGGTTTCTTTTATGGACCAATGGAAATGGTCTAAAATCAAAGAGTAATGATGAAATACTGCATTTCAGGCACTGTTTTCACGCTGACTCTCCCTTTGTGGCCAGAGGTAAAATGTTTTGTTGTTTCTAATGTGTAGAACAGGTCGGACACTTCCCCTCTCAGAGAGACATGTGGGAATTAGCTTCCACTTCCACAGTATTTTAATGTGCTGTCGTCCTTCATGGTTCAGAATGGACTTTAACTATGGAGATCTCTGCCTGTGGCTCAGCACAGACCACACCTACCACATTGCTGTAAGCTTTATGTGTTTGAGTCACTAGAAAAAAGCTCAGAAATTGGCAGGAGCTCACAGGAGAGCAACCCAAACAACTCAGGGACTTGCTGGAGGGGTTAAATTAATAGTGCAAGATTAAAAGAGATAAATACAGGTAGTTTGGTGAAAGCTATTCCCCTGGAGTTAATTATGCCATATTACTTGAAAGATGGAAATGGTGAAGGATTTGCTTAGTGCGCTCTGGAGAGGTAATTGACAGAGGAAAGAGGATGCAAAAGGGAACTTCAAGTTGAGTACCAAAGGATTTCCTGGCAGTGGATGTGCTGCTGTGTCAGGCAGACTTGCAGGAAAGCACTGAAAGCCTCGCTATTGGAAACACGAAAGTCTCCTCCACATAGGAGAAATCCTGAGCCGAGATAACGATGAAACCCAGTGAGTTTTGTCTGTTCCAATCACTGTAATTTGAGAGACGATTGATACAGCAGTAATGCCCCGGAGCTCAAATCAGAGAGATGCTGTAGGAGCTCACAAACAAGCTTTCCCTATCTGTCATTAAATCTGTAGAGTAATCCGGATCTGGACTGACTCAAAAGTAAGTCCTGAAGGGGCACGGCCATGGATATTCCTCCCTTTTCTGTTCCTTTCTACCTTAGAGTACCCAAGAGTGGGATACAGCTCCTTAACTCATTCTTCATGCATGGCTGCAGTTCACAAACCCAAAAATGCTGTCCCAGGCTTCCAAGGTTCTTCTGATCTGTAATTGTAAGAAAAGCCATTAGAAGCTTCAGAAACTACAGAGAAAAACTAATTTTCCTGGAGGTTTTCTACTTCAGTTAACTTCCTAGTTAATTCTGAACATCTTTACTCCTTCTTAAATATTTTTGTTTCTCTCGGATTCCAGGTGTTCCTGTGCTGCAGCACACAGCAGAGTTGACCTGAATATTTGAGGAAGGACAGCTGGGGTGCCCTGGAGTTCCTTGCAGGCAGATTTATCCTGGAGTCCTAGCAGGGTATATTAACCCATATTTAGTGCTGTGCTATTGCAATCACTGCACTCCCAGTGATTAACTTGTTTAGACTTATCACCAGCATCTCTGCAGCGCTCAGCAGTCAGCTGAGCCTTTTTTCTACAAAACAGCATCAGCAAAAAATCAGTATTTCTGCCAGCTAAATAAGCTGCAGTCCTAAAATCAGACCACTCTGGGCATTTTATTTAGACCAGGCAAATCCTGAGCTCTGTTCTGTAGAGTAAGGAAGAAGTCAAGCTAAACTCACGGCTTTTAACTTGCCACACACTGGGTTTGATCAGAGAGCTGGATCAAATTGTTCTTTGTAAACAAAACAGCACATTGGAAACCACATGTGAGAAATGACAGCTATGAAGCTGTAATTGCATTGCATGGGAAATACTGAAGTGAGTTGTTTAACTAGGAGCATTTAAATTTCTGGGAAAAAGAAGTCTGAAGGGTCAACACAAAATTACTGTTTTTACATCTGTGATAAACACATGAGATCTGCCAAGCTCCCTTCCCTATGCTGATGAACCTTCCAGGGTTTTATTCCCAACCTGCAACAGTCCAGGAATGGAATTTCAGTTTCATTCTCTTTCCCTGTCAGCATTTCATGGCTTATCTACAGCCTTCTGCCAGACCGAGCCTCAGCCGTGGCAGAGCAACTCTTATCATTGTGGTCATGATTTGTGGTTAGCAGGGCATTGTATTTACAACATGAAACTCCAGGGCATCTCTGATGGAGGGTCTAAAATCCAGGGAGATGTGGGTGTGAAATTTCAACCTTTTCAAGTTATTTTCCTTGGATACTTCTGTTTTGGGGCATTAACTTGGAGATGACTAGGTTTTTAGGAAGCAGTCCTGGTGGAATGAAAACAGCAAGATTTAGTGTTGCTGAAACTCCCAAGAATTCCCTGCTGTTCCTGTGCTGGGTAACTCCAACACAGGAACACGTAGAGCAGCATTTTTATAATTTTAAGTGCTGCCAAGCACTCCACTGTATGTGGGAAAACTCGTGAGCTGGAGCTGAATGCATTTGCTCTATTCTTTCAAAATAAAAATACACGTGCCATGAAAAAGCTTCCAGAGTACCGATGTAATTCTGGTTAACTTGAAAACTGGAAATTTGAAAAGCCTGTAGTATTTTTGGGTTTGTTCAACTCTTCGCTTCAGCCTCGCTGCTTCCCAGGGGAAAGTCTGATGTGCAAATTAAAGCCGAGGTGACAATTCTATTCCCAGGCCCAATTGTGGAAGTGGGAGCGGAGCGCCTGACTTATCCAGGCCGTTCCAGCTTCCCTTATCCGTGCCCTGCCGCCGGCACACCGGCCTGTGCGCCCTGCACCCCGTCACTGACACCGCTCAAGGAGAAAGGCCGCGATAACGAAGGGTGGCTTGGCTGTCCCGTCCGTTCGGTGTTGTGACTGGACGATGACATTAATTGAATTGGCCGAGTAAGTGCTCCGTGGGCGGGGTGCCAGCTCTGCCGGGGTCGGTGCCGCAGACAGGGGCCGGCTTGGAGCCCCTCTCACCGTGGGCACCGCTCCGGCATCGCTTCCCATCGGCTCACGGCTCCTGGGGATGTGTACAGACACACAGGGCTGGCTGTGCTCCCTGCAGCTGGGGAGCGCTGGGGTTTTTCCCTCTGTCACAGCGATGACAGTTAGAATGAGCTCTTCACGGGTGGAATTCCCTGCCTGGGTGACACGCTCACCGCCAGCCACGCTTTCTTCTCCTTTGCCTCCTAGGCTCTCTGCATCCCTGGCCTTGGCTTGGGGTGCTCGGTGGCTCTTTCCTCTGCTTCCTCCCTTACCTTCTGCCCTCCTCATCTCTCTGGCATGAGAGAAGTCAGAAGCAGGAAAACTTTTTTGTTGTCTTTTGGACATTGGCAAACCCGCTGCTAGCGTTGTCCCTTTCCATTTACTAGTTCCGTGTGTTGTTCCCCATTCCTCCTCGGAAATTCTGCTAGGAAATGCTGCTCTGCTTCGGATACAGGGCTCAGCCTTCCTGTGAGGATCCCGATGCATCAACCAAACACAGGATTAACTACAATAGTTACTGTGCTGATGTTGTCATCAGGAGTTGGACTTGATCCTCGTGGGTCCCTTCCAGCTCGGGATATTCTAAGGGATAACTCCCTCTGATCCATATGAATGCACAGTGTGTGTGCATTACCAAAATCTGAGTTCTTTCATTGTTTAATCATTATTTTTATTCAGGGACAGGTATGCATAGTGAGGGCCACTTCAATTATTTATTGCTTCAGCTGGTTAGAAGTTCCTTGGCCTTAACTAAAAATCTGATATAGAGGGAAGAAGTGTGTGTGTATATGTAGCTAGAGAGACAAGGGCAGTCTTTTTAGGTACTCTGTTTTGTTCTGAACAGAAATATCTTCTTATTCCCATTTTTCCCCCTCCTCTGTCAAACTTGGAGCTTCAGCAAGCTGATTCTAACTACTAACATATGTCTGGGGGTGGGGAAAGTGATGTAGGAAGGAATACTCCAAGGAGTACAGTAGCATTTCTATATTCAGCAAGTTAGTCATCAGCTCCTTCGGTTGTAGCCCAAAAAATGAAATGAATGGTCTGTAAAGGAGCTGTAAATCTGGGAGAGCAAAGCTTGTGCTGTTCCTGAAGTGATCACATAGCAGATCATAACTGTACCTACTGTTTTCTCTGTGAAGAGGAGCTCAAAGCACTTCAGCGCTTTGAAGTAACAGAGATGTTTATTGCCTCTACTTCACAAATGAAAACATGAAGTGCCAGACAAAGACAAAGCCAGATCCTGAATTTCTTGCTTCTCAAGAGCCATTTACTGTTTTCAGTGTGAGGTGCTGTATGGAAGGAGTTTTGACAATTCAGCAAGTAGTGATGGAGAGGGAGATGAAACCATGTCTGAGGGGGGGAGGAAGACCCAGATCTATCTCTTGCTTCTTAATCTGTTCTTTGAACCTTGGGATCAGCTTAACTTTTGTCTTCCAAGTCAAGCTCCACCAGCAGAGCTAAAGCTCTACCTGAGCAGGATCTGTCCTTGCCTGAACTTTTTGAAATCTCTCCTTTGAACCTGCCCCAGTGGTGATCCCTTTGAGTTTTTGTTTTAGTTTGACCTTTTACTGTACAAATCATGACCTGGGGTTTGTCTCACCGCCTCATTTTCCCACCTCTGCCTTCGAGCACTTGAGAATGTTCTTTCTGCGTCCACCTCTCCCAAAACAGATGCTTCCCCCGCTCTATTTTAAATGACAGGCATCCCTATACCTGGAAGTGTTCAGGACCAGGCTGGATTGGTCTCTGAGTAACCTGGTGTAGTGGAGGGTGTCCCTGCCCAAGGCTGGGGATGGAACTATGGTGATATTTAAGGCTCCTGCCAAGCCATTCTAGAATTCTATGATTCTATGACATAGGTCTATTTACTTTTAGTTCTTAAGGATCAACAAGTTGTGATTTAATTGCTGTCTCCTGGGTATTTCTTGATCAGGCAGGTAGCTGGAAAAAGAAAAGCACTAACAGTTGTCCTTTAAATCAAATTACTTCCATGTATGCTACGTGTGTGGTCAGTATCTCCATTAATTTTTGGTCTCAAAGATGAGTTGCCCATAAAACCTCTATGACTCTTGCTGGGAGTGAGCCAAGAGAAAGGAGAGCTGTGAGGAGTAGAAGCACATCTTCCCCATAATTGCAATCACATTTGAGTCTGCTGGTGCTGCAGATTTAACCTTCTGCTTCTGTGCATTCCTTCACTGTTATCACCTGGGGTTCAGCACTGGGCTGAGGCTTTGCTTCAAGTCTCATCTTGAACACGCACGCTCTGCCTTTTTTCTTCTCCTTTTTTGCCTTCCCTTTGTGTTCGCTCAGACTGAAAACTCTGGTTACAAATCTCAGTGGAGGAGTCCTTTGAGCCCCGCCAGTTGTTTCTGGAAGCTAATTATTGTGTGTTAGTAAATGAACCAGGTGGAAGGAATGTTAAATATATCAGACTTGCAGCAACAAGTCTCCTGTCAAAAGGCAAAACACTCACCTCTCCCTACCTGATGAGATAGCAGCAGTTGCAGCCACCAGCTGGTAGAAAGGTGAGGCACAGAATAAACCACGAACAGGAATAGAATCGTGATACTGTACAATGAGCCGCTTCATGTAGGAAAAAACTTTCTGAAAAGCACAGACCAAGACTGTTTCCTGTAGCACACACATGGTTGTGTTCTGCTGGCAGTGTAAGGAAAGCCTCTTGTCTCTTTTTTATTTCCTCTCGTCCTTTCCAGACTCAGTAAATGCTGCAGTGGAACAGGAATTTGAATGCTGAGTCAGAGTATGTATCCCATCCTGGTTGGTTTGATTCCTGCTTTTCCAGCTATAGCAGGATTTCTCCAAGTGAAGTTTCAGGCTCTCAAATGCATCCACTTGCCCAGAGGGGAATAATGAAACCCAGAACATAGCAATTCAAACCATTCCTGATTCCAAACTGATCCCCTGAGTCACTTAGTTGAGGGGACACCATTTAAGAGTGAGCTCAGTTCAGAACAAACTTGGAGTTCATTATCAATTTGGGCTGGTTTAATCTTGCAGCCCTTTTATTATTATTGCTTTTGGGGACTGTCTGAGGTGAAAGTTGGATCTCCCACTGCAGAAGGTGCCTCATGTCAGTGCTGTGCAGCACAACCTGCTCAGGTTTGTCTGACAAACTTCAGGAACTTTGCAATCCAAAAAGAAAGCTCATGCTAAAAGCAGGGCACAGTCAAAGAGTTTGCCACCAGTCTGTGAGCTCCTTGTGCCTCGCTGGTTTTACCCATAAAATACCTGTGATAAACTCTGAATTGCTGCATTTTTTTAAATTAAATACACCCTTTCCCCCCCGTTTTTCCTGCATCTGTACTGTGCCAGGGGAGGGGATTGCTGTGTTCCAGCACACACTATGCTAAGGTAGCAGATGCTGAGGCAGTATCAGGTGTCTCCAAAGTTCTCTCCTCTCACAGAGGCTGGTCCTGGAAGAGCAGAATTGGGAATTGATCTCAGGTGTTGACGGCTGTGCTGCATAATTAATTATAACTTTATATGGCAGAGAGAGAAACAGTAATGCTGGCTCTGGGTGCTAATGGTAATAAATGGATCTGGTTACCAAGGATCTATATCACAGTTTAGGGTTTTTTTTAATCTTTCCACTGGTTTATCATTTCATCCAGACGTTACCATTAATTAATTATGTTGTAATTAATCCTTGTTGCTGTTCATATCTGTTCCATCTGAATAAATTTGTCTTAGCCAGGTGACTAAGAACAAAGGCATTTTTGAACTCCTGTCAGTGCAGAGTGACCCCACGTAAACTATACTTTTAATCCTGTGGGTATCAGTCACTTCAGCTTCTCTAAAATACGTGTATTTCTATTTTGCAGCATTATGTCTTTACCTTTACACACATGCTGTGAATTTCTTTTCAGTGCATGCCTTGTGCAGCCTGTCCTGCAAATCCAGAGGCTGAGAGCTCTCATGATATTTGGGTTAGGTTGGCTCTCTCTGCTAGGACCTCTCTCCCTCTGCAGACAGTGAAACATCCTCTAGATGCACTCCATGCTCTTCTTGAATTGGGACAACAGCTAAAACACAAAACTATTTCCCTTACAAGCTACACCTCTGCACGTTTCCCAGTTGTAACCTAAGGATGTCATTTAATCCTGACAGTCTCCAGCTGCACAGTAACCATGACAGCTCCAGTGAGTTTTATTTTCAATGCACAGGAGAGGTGTATGTATTATTCAGGATGCAAAAACGTAACACAGTGAACAGGTATTTGTGGTTGCGTTCAGGCCAGTTATTTGACTCTCAAAAAACCCAGCAAGTAGTAGGTTGGGTTTTCCTCCCTCCTCCTAATTACACTTTATTCTCTTTCCTCATACCCTTCTTATCTATTCTTAATTCTCTATAGAAATGCTTCACTGAACATGTCAGATGTTTAATATTCTGGTGTTCCCTGCATGGGCTCAGATGTTTTAAGCAGTTGCTTTAGAAGACCTATAAAGTGATTTACTAAACATGAATAATCTTATCTTAAATTGGTCTGCTTTAGAAAAAATAGGGAAACGGGAATTGCAGAGAAAAGTTCTTGGTTAAAATGTAAGCATGAATCAAAAATTGCTTCTGAGGATATCTGAGTTTTGATTGTTTCTAGTGCAAATGCTGCACAGTCAAATTTTGATCTGATTTAAACCCCTGGCAGGCCTTTGATGTCAGCGAGGTTATGCAAGGCTGGCTTTGCAAGCCTCTCACCATTTCCTCCCACGAATCCAGCCCAGACTCTCAGTCTCTGCAGGATGAGCAGATGGTTTACTGGGAAATTCACTTGGTTTCACCAAGGTTTTCCCAAGTTTTGATGTGTAAGTGAGGCAGAAGTGAACGCAGGTCACCAAAAGCAAGTCTGATGTATTATCCTGGCAATACCTGCTCTCGGAGCGTAGCGCTGGCTGAATGCCCAGTGGATGAAGGATCCTGCTGCTGAACTGGGAGGTGGGGAATTCTCCCAATGTTGAGAGGAAAGGTTGCGCTTCCAACCTTAACTCACCCTGCTTTTGTCTGGCCAGTGACAATTCCCAAATTGCCTGGCACACTCTCACTGTTGTTTCTTTAAGGTAAGAGATCTGGAGGCTGCTGGAGCTTTAATAACCATGTCTGCAGATACTGGCGTGGCCTGCATAGCTCAGCTCATGCCTGGGCTTTTTTGCAAAGCCTTTCATCTGCCAGAACAGTGTCTGAGTCTCAGTCTCCTCCTGCTCACACTGATTGTTGGCACATAAGTTGTGCAAGTCGCTGGCGTCACAGCATCCAAAGGAGAAATCTCTGGTACTTTTGTTACACATGGGAGTCTCCTCAGCGTTGGCTGGCTGGCAGTTAACAGGGCTGCATAAACATGCCCATGGTTCCATTTGGGATAGTTTAGGCAGGATGTTTAATAGTCCAGCGTGCTCCATTGTTACAGTGGAGCAGGGATCTGAAGGAGTAGATTGTGACACTTAATGGAATGGTTTAGTGGGCACAGGGTGTTTGGTCTTAATGATCTTGGAGGTCTTTTGCAACCCTAATGATTCTGTGATTCTGTTTATGGGATGAGCTATTATGCACTCCAAGCAGAACCAGCCCATTATAAGCCTTCTCCCAAATCCAAAGCTCACCTCTGGGCACTGTTTCTATAAGACTCACAGTGCAAGACACTGGATTTTCTGTCTGAAAGAGCTTTCTGTCCAAGATGAACTCTTCTAAACAGCTGTGACAGTCATGGGAGAAGAAATAAGTAAAAAAAGGTGGATGGAGATGGCCTTAGGAGAGGAGAAAGGGGCTGCATGTACAGGGAATCGTGCAATTAGGGCTTTTCAGTTCAGCAGAACTGACTGCTCTCCATAGAAATTGGTCCTGTCTGTTCCCTGGCAGCCCTGGCAGATGTGAATCCCTCAGCTTGGGCAGTGTTTGTCCTGACAAAGTGTGGTTGGTGCAGTGGATCCTACTCCAGTTTGTCCCACAACTTCTCGTAGGGAAAGGCAGGGCTGCTGTGAAGAGCATGGTTTGGGATTTGTTTGCGTTTGTAGCCTTCTGGACCTGCCTTTCCCTGTAGGTCTCCCATGACTGTTGAATGTTAAATAAGAGAGCCCTGGGCCCCAGGGGGCTGTGACCACACTGGCCTTATAGTGGGGGCTAACATAGCTGGAGTGTGGACCTGGTTTTGCTTGGAAAAAGAAGTGGAGCGTGTTTTTAAGGAGCCTATTTCCTTCCTACCTTCCCTCGGTGAGCACAGATGTTATTTCAGAGAAAACGGCAACTACACAGATTTGCAGAAATCGTAGACGATGCTGTTTCCTTCTCAGCCTCTGCATCTGTACATCTGTACAGCCTTGTAACTCAGAAGGGCTCTGTAACTCAGAAGTCCTTATCGTTTCCACCATGAGATTTATTTTCTGGGCCTTACTGGAAACATTACCAGAGAAAACTCGGAGCTGGCGATCCATCTACGTTGTGTTTTACTGTCTGTTTTTTATTATGCCTGTGGTTTTCTCTAGATTTGCTTCAGCTGTGATTTATTTTGGTCTCCTGCTCTGGCATTTGCTGGGTAAGCTTGCATATTCTTTGCATTTTGTTGTGTTACTACTTTTCTCTTCTCTGAATTGTTATTTTTAGGTGACATTCAGGCCTTTGTCTTTCTCCTGAGTACCGGTTTTCCAGATCTTGGTCAGAGACAGATTCCAGGTTGGCTCAGCACCTCCTGCTTGACTCGAGAGCTCTTGCTGCCTTTTTTATCTTGCTGAAAAATAGCTGAAAAACTGTTTTAGTAATAGGTAGGTAATTTCAGTCCAAGTGTTCAGCAGTTTAATGTAGTAAATAACAGTTTGGTGGTGCTCAAAAGCATCTGAGTAAATCTTTTTTGTTTAATTCCGTTATTACGAAGTTCTGAGGCAAGTCTTCAACAGAGAGGGATGATGGGGTGATGTAGGAGCCAGAGTTTTCTCTGTAGATTTGAGATTCTTCTGTTCTGGGAGACAAATAAAGTGTGACCATTCCAGAGCCCAGGTTTTCTCCCTTTTTTTTTTTTTTGCTGTTCAGAGTCTTTTGGGGGCTTTTCCTGCTCTCAGTCCATGAGCTCAGGGCTGCTGCCTACACAGCCTGTAGCCCAACACTGTGTGCATTGTTTGGGCAGGAACTTCTCTGATTGCCATATGATTCACAGCCCTGCTGTGTCACCAGCTTATGTCATATGTGTCCTGCTCCCACACCCACAGCACTCACAGAAATCCTCTGCTCTGCTTGTATTTACTTTGTTTCTTTTGTAATAAAAAAAGGTGGCTGGAAACCTCCGTTGTGGAAAAAGCAAGTGTGGTCAGCTCTGACAAGGTTTTTTGGCTTTCCTTTCTCTTTTCCTCCATATGTGTTTACACACAGAGTGCAGCCTTGTCTTTCCTCCCTGCGCCAGGATCCAATTACACTCTATCCCTGCGCTGTTCCCGCTCTTCCTCAGCTACTAACCCAGATCGAGTTATTAATACAAGCCTCCTGCAGGTTCTGTACCTTCCTGCAGCCTTCTCTACACAACCTATGTGTGCCAGCTTCAAAGGCCACCAGGCTGGTGCTGATGTGACATTAGTGACTTAAGTCCGGCTGCTCATTTGCACAGCGCCTGCTCCTCTCATGTCCCAGCTTGACAGTTTTATCCTCAGTCGTTCCTGTGCAGCAGGGAAGGGTGGTTTCTCACAGGAATTAAACATGAAGGTTGCCTGTCACGGCCTCTTATCTTGGGGTTTGAGCTCGTGTGTATCCCTGTCAGGATGGGATCCTGCTCCTTACCTTCAGTCAGCCACCTGGGATTCAGCAGGGCAAGTTTCAGATGAAGCCGTGGACTTGGACTGGATGCTCTTCCTCAGGTGCTCTGGACATGGGCAATGTTCCTTATCCGAGGGGACAGTGACTTCCACGGCTGATTGCTGGTTGTACTGTGCCCTATCCCACCAGAGGCCTGTGAGGGGATCCAGATCCAGGCATCTGCGGAGAGGCTTCTGGATAGGGCTGAAGCACAGATATTCTGGTGGCCCAGTGTGGATTCCCATTGGAATTTTATTGTTTCCAGTGAAACCCTGCGTAGTCATTTAAACCACTTTATTGTTTGCAAGGCTCTGTCCTTGAGCACAGGCACAGAGAGGCAGAAAAATGTCACTGGTAAACCACAAAAACTGGAAGAGAATTGAGTGTGGATAAGCCTTTTCCTCCTCTTTCTGTGAGGCTTCAGTTTGTGATCTCATGAGCCAAAGATACCAAGTGCTTTTTTGGTGGGAGAGTTTTCTCCCAATTCTTTCTTATCTGTAATACCATATTTTAGCCCTTTAACTGGGTGTTGCAGACTCCCAGTTAGACTTTTGTTGCCTTAAACTGGAAGGGAACCACTGTCTTAATACAGTTTATTTTTCAGAAGATGTAGAGAGATCACCAAAAAACCTTTCTTGCTTCTGGTTTCTGCTTTAGTAGTTCTGAACCTTTCAAACCTGCACAGTTTAGTTGGTGAAATACTGTGTGAGATGATGATTTGTATTTCCTCGGCCAGCAAAAAGCAGAAAATACTCCAGTGAAGGTGAAAGTGTAGAAATGACAGCAAAAACTGCCTCCTTGCAACTTCCTCAGCCCCTTACTTCTAGTAGTACAAGTTACAGATCTGGGTCTTCTGTTGTTTTCTTCTCGGCTTTTTGGGGTATTTTTGTTTTTTTGTTGATCTATCCAGACTTCATACGTGGCAGGATAAGCTGCTTGGAATGATAGGCTGTAAAACATATGAGGAATAATAATAATAAAAAAGTTATTTCAGTCTAGTTTGTGATTTGATTTATGGACACTGCAAGATCACTCTGCTTCCAGAGTGCGGGATCAGGTGATGTTAAATAATAAAATGAACAAGGAATGTTTATTTAAAAAAAAAAAATAGACTGTGGAGCAGCAACTGCATTCTAGTTGGTGAGGAGAATGTGTGAATACAGCAAAGAGATTAAGGAGGCACGAGGGTGAGCCAAGATGTTACACTTTTTAAGAGATCAGGAAGGGGAAATTCATCCCTTTCACGGCCTGGCTGTGAGCCTGCCAGCCCTTGGTCATGACCTTGGGAAAGGCAGCAGAGGAGCTGAACTGACCGTTTACTTGCCTTTTATTTTTGGAAGGGATTGGTCTGGAATTAAAGTAAAAATCAGTCTCTTACATGATGAAATAAGCCTTTTTTTTTTTT
>VZTG01006985.1:223000-284071 GCA_013397845.1 Melanocharis versteri
TTTTTGGCTCTGCCTGTCACAAACTTGTCTGCAGTTCAGCCCCAAGGGATGAAGCAGCAGGTCCTCACAGGGGCAATGTTATTAATGTCAGATGGAGTTGGAGTTGCTCAGAACCAGGCAGGGAATGTGGAAAACTGCAAGGAAAGAAATAACTTTCTTTGAAAGATGACAACTGAAGTCGGGAGTAAAAGTTGAGGGTGATAAGTGCAATTTCAGCATGGATTGGTTCCGTGCAAGAGGGTGATGCTGGAGCACGTGGGTCGGGAATAGCTGCCCATACAGTCCAGCCAGGCTGGCCTGCAGGGAAAGGCCTTTTCCTCCTCTGGGAGGTTCCATGGATCACATGCTGCAGATGGAAGCTGTGTGGATTCATTAGTCATTGCAGAATTATGGCAGACTGTCCTCTCTGCAGCCTCTGTGTCAATCTGAAACAGGAAAAATCCTTTGCTCAGAGAGAAGCTGTGCTGCAGAAATGAGCCTTGCCCATCAAGAATTGAAACTGTGAATATTTAATACAAATTCCCATGTTATTCCTCAGTTCCCAGGCGTGGAAAAGGAGGCATGGAGTACAATGTCCTAACTGGGGGATATAATCCTCAAAAAACAGCATCCTTCTGTGCTCTACCTTGTGACAGACCAAGCCTCGTGCTCATCTCTTGCTCCAAGGCTCCAAGTTTCAAACAAAGTGAAGCTTTGTGTGAAGCTCAAAGGGAAGATGGCTGGTGAAGCTGGGTGTCTTTTAGTCTCACCACAACCAATTGATCTTCTTTTAAATTTTTTTTTAATTGTTTTTTTTTCCTCTCTGGTCAGACAGTGCCAATAAAGGCAATTTTCTGTGTGTGTGACTGGTGATCTTAAAGTCATTTGCCTGCTCCCACTGGCGTGCCCTGGCTTGCCTTTCATCTCCATTCAGGCTTTTAAAGGCTGGGGAGAGAGCACAGATAGATTTAGCCTTATCTCATAATTTGTTGTAAAACAGCTTCTTTGCTGCATAATTTGGTTTGGAAATGTGAAAAAAATTGTGTTTTTATCAGGACACAGATGTTGCCACAAGCGCAGAGGCAATGAGCAGCCCCTTTGGTGGATCTGGACAGAACTTCTGGGTTCTTCCCCTGCTCTCCCTTGTCCCTGCACTGGTTGAGAATTAAGGATTTAATTGCAAATACCAGAAATCTGTAGTTGCAGCAACACCTGCCTTGCCATAGACAAGAAAGTGCTTGTTTCTCAGGTTAATACTTGTCTTGAAGCAGCTGCTGGCTTTGTCATGGCTGTGTTCACTGAGAGTTGTCTTGCTCTGTGTTGGTTGGGTTTTTTTTTTTCCCCCCAAGAGTTCTTTGGAGGAAACCCAGAATTCTGAAGTTGCCTTGCTTTGAGGCTGATACACAGTATTATGTTTTACATAAAGCAGCAGACTAATGCTCAGCCTTTCGTCTCAGTGGATCAGGAATTTAGTGCTCGGTTTCGAGCTTTTCCCCTGTGCGGACTGAGAGCTTTTGTCCTGCCCTGCCGCTTCCTCCCTCCGCATCTCCGAGCGTTTTCCAAGCATCTCTGAGGCATCCTCTGTGGGAAGCAGGATTGTTAACTGTTTAACAGATGAGAAAACCGAGGGAAATGCCTTGGTCACATGATTTAGTGGCAGACTGGAATAAATTCAGTATTTCTGCTGCTGGGTCCCAGGAGCTGTGTACTAAACCTACTGTTGCCTTTCCAGCCTCCAAAGGCTTTTCCCACTCCAGCCTCTGTTTCAGCACAGGCTTAGGGTTTTTAGTGCTGCCTCAAAATAGTTTTCCTTCTCTTTTGAGAATAAGAGAAGTTTTTCTTCAGAATACCTTCCCTCCCTCAGTTTTTTTTTTATTTTTAATCATTCCCTGCTGAAAACCTCCACATCAATCTGATCTCAGCTTGTCCTTCCAGCAGGAGAGAGGGGTTTGCACAGGCCCCATCCAGAGCTGGGAATGTCAGCGCCTCTCTGGGTTATTTAAGATACGTCTGCCATGCAATAAATCTCATCTTGTCGTTCTAATGGTACAATAACTTGGAAATAAAAGAAGTCAGCTAGGGGAATATGTGTGTGCACTGGAAAAGCCATCCAGAACACTGTGCTGGAACAGGGCTTTGGATATTGTTGTGGAAAAATCTTCTTAGCCTGGTGCACAGGAGCAGTGAAGCAAAACAGGGATGCTTGTTTAACAAAGGGAGAAAATAGGAGAGTGGCAGAATGAATGTGTCCTTTCCTTCTGGACTCTTCCATTGTTTTTTTGTAGAGGTGCATGTCTTGTTGGCACTATCTCTCAGGAGAAAGGGCACATAAAGCAAACAAGCCAGAGGGTAACCAAAACAATACTGAAGTAGACTCTAGCATTGAAATGATTTATTTTTTTTTGTTGTACCTCCCAGCTGAAGACACTGAATAAACCATATCCATATGGAAATGCCTTGAGCTTTTAGGCTGTCAGGCAGGTTCCATGGAGGATATTGCATAAATCTGCTCGGGGGAGTTGGATTTCACCTGGTCACAGCACCAGGCGCCCTGTGGTCACCAAGGATGTGCAAACAGGAAGAGAATTGTTGATAACCCGTTCCGTTCTCCCACCCTTTTCCCTGACTTCCAGGGCACTGGGTTTCCTGGGGAACCAAGGGCTTTGATGGCTGTGCCTCTGTTTCTCCTGCTGGAAAACAAAGACAGTGATATGGATCTTTGCTTTGTACCAGGTATTGTTTGAAACTTCAAACTGCTTTAAAAGGAGGAAGGGCCAAGGCGATTCAAATCCATAAATCAGTGTTTCTGCAAAGGGTGGTTTGGGTCTATTCATTGCATCCCAGAAGAGAAGAGGAATTGTCAGTTTGTTTTTTCAGTCTATGACATGAAAAGAAATTCAGAGACCTTTTCCTTCCTACCTAAGAAATGCAGAGATAGAAATAGTTCCTAAAGGCTCCAGTTAGACCCAAACCTCAGCTCTATAACCACATTTGGAGTGAGAGTGGTGGTGGTGGTGATGTCTTTAGTGAAGCCTAAATCTGAACCAAATTTTGACAAATATATTGTGTCTATGTAGTGGGCCCAAATGCACCTTCACAGTTTTTCATGATAGTTTGAAATCCACACCTCAGGTTTCAGGCAGGTGTGGATAAAAACAAACAAAAAACCTAAACAAACAAATAAAAAGTATCCAACCCCCTGTGATTTTCCTCCTCGGTGCTTGGTGAGGAGAAGAGAAATGCTGATGTATCTAAAGTGCATTTCCTTTCATTACAAAATACAGAAAGTGAGTTGGGAATGAAACCTGATGCAACAAATGCCCTTTTATTCGTGGAGAAGACATTTGGCAGCAGAAACACAAATGACAACATAACCTCTTTGAAACAGATGACCTCTGTTTGCCCTGTAAAATTTCCTGCATTCTGCTTTTCATTAGCTATTTGCTTATGTGGCTTCTGTATTTTATAGATTAAAAAATACATATATAAAATATGAACTATGGTATGATTTAGACCTAACATGGGCCTTATGGATGATGTGACCAAGCTTGTAAGAACTGAGCTCTCTGTGGTTGGATGCACTGTGGTTCTTACTCGAGTCAATGCTTAAGTGGTATTTTTCCATCTGGGGATGCCCTTGGTGTTCATGGAGGTATTGGATCAGGATATGCTGATAACTTGGAGGGAGCCTCTTCATCCTGGGATAATTTACTGAAAACTTTAGCTCAGGCACTAAGTGCTTTTGGTTCAGGGTTGTATCCTGGAACTTCCCCAGCCCAAGAGGATTAAAGGTGATTATATTTTTGCCCCAAAGTGTAAACTCTGGTGAGAGATTAATAGGAGATTACTGGAGCTGTTTAAGAGGATTCACCGTTGTAAGAACTGAATGTTCAGATGCAGAACCTCATTTCAGACCTTTTTTCCTCAGAAAGGTCCAGTGTGAGGGGACAGAAAGAGAAGGGAAAGCCTCTTTCCAGGAAGCACTGCTGATGAACTACCTTGTTTAATGTGTAAGAAAGTTCTTTTAGATGCTTCAAGATAAAAGGCATCCATAATGCTGCTTCAGAATTAATGATGTCATGCCAGCTCCATCAGAGAGTTTATGAGTCTTGGCTTCTTAGACTCTCATAAAATAGGTAATTTATCAGTGCTGCTGCATGAGAGAAATCACCCTGCAGCTGCACTGGGGAACACTCGGGCTTTGATTGCAGTGGGAGAGGAAGAGAAGGTTGTTGGATGAGCTGTCATGTTGTAACTGCTCAGTGCTGTGTTTTATTTTGGAGGGAAATTGTCTAAATATTGCAGAGGTGTTCTCTAATTATGATCTTTGAATTACTTAAGTGTCAGCTGATCTCTTTGCATGGGCTGTGCTTTCCTTTTTTGAGCGTGGCACCACAGAATTCCTCGGCTTGCTGGCACTGTACTTAATTCTAACTCATCATCAGCACCAGGGGCTCTGTGGCTTTTGGGTTGGAGTTGCCTTGTAGTCATCCCTCTTTAAGCATGAACCAAGAAAGCTCGTGTTGAATACAGCGAGTTCTGGAAGTGTTACTAAGAGGTGCTCACTGCCCCAAGAATCTTAAGATGTTTTAAAAACAAGCACCATTTCCCCACCCCAGCAAAGCCAACCAACCAAGCTCAGGAATAAAGAGAAGAAATCCTTTGTTTCTGGTCATAGGGAGTGAGTTTAGAAGCAGCCCTGCCCATCAGAGCTGGGGAGAGAACCCAGACCTCCTGCAAAACCATTTCTCCCTGCCTGTGGTACCAGCAACTTGCTAATTTGAGAGCAATATTGTTCCAGTTCTCAGGCTATCTAGGCTGATGTAATATTCTTGGCTACAGTCAGGTGGGTCATAATAAATTTTCTGGAACCACTTCCAGTTCTCTGTTTCTTTTCTTATAAACAACTTCTTGCACTTGGCAAATTCCATTTGCTTCAGAATGCCAAAACTGTGGATAAGTTTTCTACTGACTTCTAAAAGTAAGTCTTTTACTATTTTCTCTGAAAGCAGAAGAGATTAAATTTAAGGGGTTTTACTTAATTTATGATTTTTTCAGCATTTCAGCACTTTCTGTTATTTCCACAAGAGGTGGTGGCACTGGCAGGGTGTGATTTTGTGGCGGTTTAAGCTGAATTAAATCGGGGGTGCTGCAGTCTCACCCATCCTTTTTTGCCCCCAAATGTGTCCCCACTGCCCCTTTTATGCCTGCACTTGCATTTATGTGTTTATACAGTGCTTATGCTGAGGCAAGAAATTGATGTAACCACAGCTGAGCCTGCTGAGAGAGAATATTCCAATTCTGACAAAAGCAGAGGCCAGGAACACAAAGCTTGGGACACAGGGGAGCAGGGCTGCTCTCGCTCAGGACGTAGTTCAATGGGAATTTCAAACAATGTAGGTGGTAATGGGAGCACCTTCAGCTCCTTTGTAATGCCCCGGGTCTCTGAGATACTGCCTCTTATCAGGGTAATGTGGAGATACGAGGGTGGAATCCAGCCTGGAGCACGTAATATCGATGATCTTTCATCAGAGAGGGTGAGAGGTGACTCAGTCTCCAACAGGTTAAACGAGTGCCACTCACCTGTGGGATCTGAGCATCCCAGGCTGTCTGCACATGAATCCAGATCCAGAGAGAGCTGGGAGAGCAGCCCAGGCACAGAACCCTTGTTTTTACTGACCCAAGAGTCCAGGCTCACGTTACAAACACAGGACAAACATTGCTTTTTTCTTGTTTTGGGCAAGTCATACGCGACTTTTTCATCTGGAAAATGCCAATGGTGGAGGCTGCAATGGCTGCAGGACTTGGAGGTATTTCCTGCTCTCAAACTCTGCAGCTTTGCCACCAGTCAGTGGTGCAGTGCATTTTAACCACTATTTAATATGATATAGTACAGCTCCAGCTACTGCACACAGCCAGAACTGAGAGGTTTGGCCTCGACTCCCACTGAAGTTTTCTCTGTGTACACTAATTTTTTTTTCCTCACATCTGTTTTTGGCAAAATTGCCGTTGCCAGATTTGATCCAAACATCTGCTTTTTGCTGCTGGCTTTGTATAGTTTTGTACTTTGGCAACATCACCAGATACCAGGGAGAAGGCTTGGAGTGACCAGCTTCCAGTACCTGAAGGGAGCTCCAAGAAAGATGGAGAGAGGCTTTGGACGAGGGCATGGAGTGACAGGACAAAGGGGAATGGATTCCCGCTGACAGAGGGCAGGATTGGATGGGATATTGGGAAGGAATTCTTCCTTGTGACGGTGGGGAGTCCCTGACACGCGTTGCCCAGAGAAGCTGTGGCTGCCCCATCCCTGGAATTTTTCCAGGCCAGGTTGGATGGGGCTTGGCACGACCTGGTCTAGTGGAAGGTGTCTGTGGCAGGGGGTTGGAATGAGATGATTCCTTGAGAATGATCCCTTCCAACCCAGACCATTCTGTGAGATACTGAGAAAGCTTTTCCATCCAGTCCTTGGCTAGGTACCATCTCTGACCTGCTGGTTTACTGGTAAGAATGGGATTACAGGCAGAAACACAGAATGGAAGAAATCTTTTATACTCTGGAGATAGTTTTGGTGGGCACTGTAGTGATATTTCTGAAGGGGAGATGGAGGAGATGGATTGCTCACACCTGAGTGAGAGCAAAATGCAAACAGAGGAGCAGTGCAGCTGGAGATCAGGATTCCTCCTGGCTTCGCACAGCACAGATTTCCACATTAGTTCCTGTCAGCACGGAGACCCCTTGACATTATTGGGTCAAAGAAAGGTGCTAATCCATCACAGAAAATGGCTTAGCACTTGATTTATATTCATTTATCTTTGCTCTGCACAAATGCTTTGTTCCTTACCCTGCTTTGAATCAGGCCAGCCTAATATATTGGCATCTCAATCATCATTTGGCTCCCACTGAGATGAAGAAGCAATGGTCGGGCCTGCAGGGCCCTAACAGTAAATCAGTGATTTATTAGGAAGAACAGGGCAGGAAGGTGAAGATCATCTTGAAAATAGGTAGTGAGGAGACTGCAACATTTTTCTATTTGTCCGATTATTCTGCCCCGAAGAACTATAAAACATCAAAAAAAACGCTTCAAACAAACCCAAGTAACTTCAGGTTTCAAAGCACAGTGTTAAAAAATTGAGTCATTTATCTTTTTATCTTATTATGGTGATCTTGAAATTAGCCCAGGAAGGGACACTGGGAGCTGAATGACTTTGCCCACACAGCTACAGTGGGTATCAAGTTCCATCAGCCCTGAGCCAAGGCAGGTCCAGCTCTGCTCAATCACCCTTTGTTTGTTGGGCCACTTCTCAGGGAATGGGATGAGGGGAAGGGAGACAAATGATCCTGGGGGTTAAAGGATAGAGAGTGTTACACGTTCCTCAAGAATTTTTAGGAAAAATAAAATATTTCCAAGGTAAAGGTGCAGAATTGGCTCTTATTTATTGGATTGTTTCCCAGTGCTCTCCCATTCTTTCACTGATTTCTTCCATCAGGGAATGTTTGGGTTTGGTTTTTTTCCGGTTCCTTTTCCACCATCCTTCTTTCATGTATCTATTCCCAGTCTCTCTGAGTCTTCTGCATGCTCCTTTCCCTTCCCTGTTATTATTGTATTACTTTTGGGGAAAAAGATAGTTCTAAAGTACAATTTGAACTCCGAATAAGTTTCTGTTTCAGATCCAAGTGATGTCCGTATCTCCTATTCCAATCTGTTCCTATCCCTGAGTGGAGCTGCAGGGCAGCCCAGTTTTAGCCTTCACCAGCTTGTCCTTTTTTAACAGAACAGTCTCTTATTCGAGCTGTCGCTTCAGTAATTTGATGAAAAGAACAGAAAAAAAGAATTCTTAGACAGTTGAGCGTCCCCAAATCTGCCTCTGCCATGGTTCTGCCTTTTGCTTTATTCCATGACAAATTTAAAAAGCCTTCTAAGCAATTTTTTTTTCCTTGGCAATAATCAAAGCTATTAATATTGCTGGGATATAGCGGTTGCAGGCAAACAGCTGGATCCAAAAAGTGATTACTTCTGTGGGATGGGATTATTTGTGTGGGATGGACCTTTGCTTTTCAAGTCCTTCCATGCTGTGCATCTCTGCCTCCCAGCAGTGGAGATGCTGCACGTTGCCCTCAGAGGGAAAATCACGATGTAGAGCAACATAGAACCAACGAAATAGAAAACAGGGATTTTATTTTGTACGCTAATGACTACAGAAGTTTTATAGACAAAGGTAGCGCTATGATTGTTGATTAAAATAAAAAAGTTTTTGCCAGCTGTGTGATTTTTTGTCGATTAAAAGATCTTGCTCTAAGAAATTCTTTCATTTTTTGCATCTACCATAAGGCAATTTTCCTGTTTTTCCATCATTTTGTTTGAAATGATGAAAAATGATCTTTTTTTCTTCCTTTCACCTCTGCAAATAATGATGTTCCAAGTGTCAGGAAAATAATTGTGTTCTATGAAATGGGATAACTGGAAAGTCCCGTGCCGGAAAGCCCTGAGACAACAGCATGTTGTCAAAATCAATTGGGCTGAATGCTTGAATCCGTAATGGATCTGCTGCACGGGTGTGATAGAGATATCAAAGTGTATTTTTGAAGTAAAATACAAGATTGGGATTTTAATTTTCATCCCCTGCACAGATGCTGTGTTAAAAACCCAGAACATGTGGTAGTGTTTCCACATTCTTCAGAGAACCACGGCCATCCTGAGAACTGCTGCTTTTTATGCTTATGCAAAAAATTGGCTGTTTTGAAATAAAAATACAAGTTTTCTTCAGCGTTATAAAACATTGTTGGGGATCCGTTAATCAGAGTGGTTTCCTGACCAAGTGTTCAGATCCTAATGTAAATGTCTATAAATAATATAGTGGCAGCAGCATTCTTTTGGAAACAAAATTCAAAGAGGTCCTGTTTGAGCAGCGAGTACTTGCTCAGGGCAGTTATATTTAGGGCTCTAATGGAAGTGTACAAGTTATGCTTTTTATACAAACTATAAATGGCTACAACCAAGAGATTTAGACTTTGAAATGCACTTGGCACTTGAGCAATGAGGGAGAGACAGGCCAGAGCCTTGTAGTACAGTTGGGGGTTTTTTTGGCTTTTTTTTTTTTTTTGCCTGCCAGCTTTACAAATATCGCCAAATTCTTGCAGTGTTGCCACCCCTAAAGGGCACATTCAGAAACAGATCTTGGAGCTGCTCTCGTTTGGGACTGGTGTCCAGCCTTGAAAAGGCCGAACCCTGAGTGCAAGAGTGATGACAATGAAGAGGTGATGGGGGACGAGAAAGAGGAATTCAGATGCAGAAGCGGAGGGTAAAATAGGTGCTGAAGCCAGAGCAAGACGTCGTGGAAGGAAGCCAGGCACGAATGTAGATGGTATGAGATGGTCCTTGAGTACCACACACGATGTGAGAAATGGGCTAAAGTGTTGCAAAGATCGAGGGCAAAGCTGAGCAGTTGGTGAGTAAGTGGAATTCCTCAGCTCCACTTCTGAGTGTCTAAACAATTGGTCATTGTTGACAAGATCTCCAGGATGCTTTGATGTGAGGAAGCAGAAAGTTGCAAAATACTGTCATTAGTAAGAGACTAATCAGCTGTATTGAGGGGGAAAACTGCCAAATACTTCCAAGTGTTTGTTTGAGGAAATGAAAATTAAGAGAGGCATAGCTTCTGTCCTAGGCTAGGCTTGCTGCTGGTCTTTAGTGCTATCAAAATACTCCTCGAGAGCAAACCCTGCCTAATGGTGCTTGGCAAACACAAACATTGTTATCGGGATGGTGGAGCTTTGTGTTTGTCTTGTCCCAAAAGCTTGCACTGATATCGGGCTGCGAGCAGAGCTGGGGTAAAAATGACAAAGCTTGTGATTCATGAATTACTCATGCACGTAAACGCTGCTGCGAGCAATTTACTGCGCTGAAATAATATTGAAGATTAAACTGGAGGTATCAAATCTACAGTGGTACTGTCTCTTTTCTCCTGAGCTGCTCAGGATGCACCCGCCCCAAGTTTTGTGTTGTCTGGCCTGTGACTCGAAACCTGAATCATTTTTGTCTGCAGGCAGGGTAGGAATGTGCTCATCCTGGTGAGCCTCCAAGCCTTGCCCTCCTGAGGTCAGACTGCACGGTCTCAGCACTGCGCTGTGTTTCTCTTAGATAAAATTTCAATTTTATATTGAGTGACAGATGCATATTTCACCCTGACAAAACCCAAGCTGGTGTTGCTGACAGCAACCTAAGAAATTCCTTTAAGAGCAGTAGATTGGTTACTGCCGAGTTCCTGTTTCCTCGTGGCTTTTTAAAAATAAACTGAGACTAATCAGCTCTTATGACACTCTGATATGTTAGGTCATTAACTGATGTAATTGTAGTCTTGATGTTTATTATTAAGTGACCGTGGTTTCTAAAATCTGGTTTTAATGTCATGCTTGCAACAGCCAGGAGAGGCTAAGGAGGGTAGATTTTATCAGGCCAAGGGCTCACCTGTATAAAGAAGCTACCATGCAGGGGTAATTTCTTCCAAAAAATGGCTCTGGAATATCGTAGAAGGGATTGCGCTGGATTATTCTGGAGTACTGCCCTGGTCAGATTCTCCATCTTGACATTCCATAAGAAAAGGAACTGGGAGTGACAGAGGATATAAATTTACTATCCTCTTTGTTTGGCAAGCATACAGATCATGGGATGTATAAATAGAAGAATTGAAGGCAAGCAAAGAGAGGTCATTATGGGATGTACAAAGAGCTTACTCAGAGCACATCTGGGGAACTGGGCATGATTCAAAGGCCAGATTACAGGAAGGACAGTGAACAATAAGGAATGGATTAGAAGAGGGTATTGTGGAGGGTATGAGGGCTCGAGCTGGTGCCTGCAGTTGCTGCAGTCCCACTGCTTACACCAAATGAAGCTGGTTTTACTGTGAAAGCACCTAAATTGGAGACTTCTAAAGAATTCCTAGGGAATGGAGACAGAACCCTCTTCTTCCTAAGCTTTCTGATCCCCACAGCAATGCCACTAAAGGTCTCTGTGTTTCTGGAGTTACCACTGCTTACCTGTCATACCTCTCTCCCTCTTTCAAAAACAAAGCTTATTTTTTTAGCTTTATTATAAGTATGTTGTTTCTTTATAACTTCTTACGGTATTTCTGCTCTGTTTGTCACAATCTCTGTCCTCTCATCTCAGAAGTAGCTGTGTCTTCGGGAGCTTTGTTGAAGGTAAAAAGGGCTTTGTAAATGAAAAAAGGGCAGTTGGTAAGGGGCAGAAAATGTACTATTGACACATATGGGAAATGGGGACACAGCTAAATGTTGAACAGCATGAGGGAGTAAGTTGAGGATGAGAAATGAAGCAAAAACACTGCTGCTGTCACACCACCCTTACCAGGAGTGAAGCAATATCCTCATTTTCTAGATAAGCAGACTGAGACACTGAGATTATTCAAGCTAGTCGGGGTTTACACAACTAGGGAATTCTAAGTCTTCAGCCTCTTGGACCACAGTCTTTTTTTGGCAGAGGATTCTGGTTTTGTATTTCTTTCACAGTGTTCATAATCTATTTATACCACTCCTCATAAAACCTTGTTTTTTCATTGATATTTATAACCCAGTATGGGGTCTTCTCTTTGGTGTGCCTTATTGGATCCTGAAAATAACAGTCCTGGAAGCATGGATTTACTGATAATTGGTGGATTGTTTAATGCTGATATTACAGTATAGTGCTGGTCTTTGCCTGTCCTTGGACCCTGCATAGAAGAGCCAATGCTTGGAAAACCACATGTGCAAAATTCCAAAAGGATCAGCCGAGTTTTAGGGATGTACTTGTTGACATATGAGTACACACGCTCCCCTTCACAAGTAGTTGTAGGAAGTAATAATAGTAGGAAACATTTACAGTTTATATTTACAGATTATATCCCCAAAGGCCTTTTATCAGGACATATAAAATAGAGGAAGCATAGTTCTACAAACCTAGACTTAAAACCATGTAGTTATTCCATTCATTTCCAACCTCTGGATCCGGGTTGGAGGAGCATTTTGGGAATTTTGAACAGGGAGCAATGGCTCCAAGCTGGCCAATTTTTCATATGGTGAATTTGAACTGGGAGTTTTGAACAGGGAGCAATGACTCCATGCTGGCCAGTTTCATACAGGGAGTTTGAACTGGGAATTTCGAACAGGGAGCAATGGCTCTGTGCTGGCCAATTTTTCATATGGGGAATTTGAACTGGGAATTTTGAACAGGGAGCCATGGCTCTGTGCTGGCCAGTTTCACACAGGGAATTTGAACTGGGAGGTTTGGGCTTTGCAAAGTGCTGGTTCTGGTGCACGAGTTTCGTGGTCGCTTCTCTTCCTTTTGTCTGCATTTCTCCATCTGGGAAATGGGAATGGGGACAGTCATTGTGCTGTGTTTTTTGGCAGTCATGACAATGCAAGCCCAGGATATGTTCCCTTGTGCTTATGTTCAATTAAGTGCTTGGGGCCAGGCCAGGTTAGTGGTTGTCCGGAAGACCACAGGGACATGGAAGTGGGATTAATGGCTCAGTAAGTAGTGACTCGGTATTAAACCAAGGCCTTCCTCCTACATTTTTAGTCATTTGCAAGCCCGCGTATCACAGCTGGATTCAGATAGAATACAGGTACTTCCTACCTGCTCCCCTCCAACTTCCAGCCCAGTTCTGCACTTTCCATGGGAAAAGTGAGGCAAAATGGGTGGCGTGAAGACAGGCACAGGCAATTTCCTTGGAGTAAGGAGGCATTTGTGGTGACTGTCCGTAAGCTCCTGCCCTTTCTCTGGCAATGCAGGCAGGAGGAGTGGCAGTGGTGCTGTGAGCTCCACTGTTTGCTATGCTTTTTAAACTTCCGATTGCTGCAGCGACCTACACCCCAGGAAAAGGGGGTGGTGGATTTTGAGAGTGCTTTATAACTCTGTTTCGGGGTATTTTGGTACTTCAGTTAAGCAATGCCTGTTGACACTGATCTACAGGAAGGACCGGACTGTGAGCATGAAGGCAGCGCACCTCTGATAACATTCCTGAAGTCCAGGAAAGCTGTATTTGTTAATTTGGAGAGTATATTGTCTCTTTGAGCAGTAAGACCAAGACTGAAGGCTGTGTGACTCTGATGTGACCAGAAGTGTCCCCTTAGGACGTCAGCTCTTTGATGGAGAGATCCAGTGTAGCACTTGCAGAAAATTTAAAAATCTCTGCCAGTTGAAGCTCCTCCCTCCTCTGATTCTACTCCTGTTTCCAATTACAGAATTACTGTTTAATGTGGATTCAGATATAAGAAACTGTGTTTGATTTTTCTTACTGCTGACAGAGACAAACTGGGAGAGATGCCTGCCTGCTTTCTAGCAGAAGCCACACTCTTTTCCTATATGTGACCAATTAGGTGCATTGTTCCCTGATCACAAGCCTCTCTCACCATCTATAGCATGGCTGCTGTTGATTATAGAACCTGATGTGTTCAGATTTTGAGGGTGCTCCATCAGGAAAACTTTGGTTGCTGTTTTTCGGAGGGGTTTGTTTACGTTCTGTCAAAATGATCCTGTCTCATTTCATAAAATAAAGAGGGGTTCAGCTTTCCTAGCAGCGGCAGGTCAGCAAGGAGAAAACGGAGCTCCAGGAATTGGCATCAGTTCCTGCTGGTGCTCCGCACTCGGAACTGATTGGCAAGAGGGAACTGCGGGGCATTGTGCGGTGTGGGAGAACGGGGAGCAGAAAACAAGGAGAGCCTTGAATGCTCCTGGCCATGAAGAATGGCAGGACTTTGTGCAAGGTGACAGCCATCCCGGTGTCATGGCCACGTTCCAGCGTGGGAACTGCGCTTGCAGTTGGCTGAGGTTTCCCCCGGCTCCGTTGGAATCGGTGGGATTTGGCAACTCCAGCGTAGTCAGGTCATCGCCGTCCGCCTTCAAAACTTCAGCCTTCCAGAATTTCAGTTCACAGGGATCAGCCGTCGTTCCCACCCCCCCAGAATGTTTCTTGCGGAATTTATCCCAAGCCAAACATTGCAAAAGCACACTGGTGTAGGGATTCTTACTTGGTATCCTAATGCATTTTTCAAGCATGCTCACAGCACTCCTGGTTCCACACATGGGGCTTTTAGGAACAATTTATAATGTATAGAGATTATTTTGAATTTTCTGAGGGCTTTCTGGTTGGTTTGGCCAAATAGGTGGTTTTTTTCCTGCTGTTCTGATTTGTTTTATGGAAGTGTTTAGGTATAAATAGCACATTGTATTGTCCCGTACACTTTGCTAGGTTTATTTTTTAAGAAAGCAGCTTTTCTGTGTCAGTAGTTTATGGTATATATCCCTGTCCTAATTATATTCCTGATTCTTTGCCTGATCTGTCATGTGCAGAGCCAGTGCATTTCTGAAATAAGGAAGTCAGTACCCTGGGCAATTTCCGTGAGGAATCCCAGACAGCAGAATTCGAGTGCTTTCCAGCCAAGACTCCTTGGCCTTTTGCCACTTGTGAGTGGCCCCATCTTAACCTCTAGACATCATATAAGTGTTTGAAAGCCATCAAATGGCTGATGAGTTAATCTCTAGGAAGTTGTCTGCCAACATCAAGGCTCCGGACTGGAGAAAGCCCAGAGAAAACCATTACAACAAGGTAAAAATGATGGCAAGTCCCTTTGCATGAACGTGGCGTGCAAACGATGCAAAGTGTGAAGGGGCCGTGGGTAGCTGGAAAGTCAAACATTCCAATCTCAGACCAAAATTCAGGGAAAGGTCTGCATTTGCCTGTATCTTGAGATCAAAAGAGCAGAACTTGGTGCCAGCCTCTGAATTATGAGGACATTCAGAGATGGACCTGGGGTTCCTCACAGGAATTGTCCTGCTTGAGGAACTGGATTGACTGCCCAGCTGCAGGGGAATCATGGAATGGTTTGGCTTGGGAAAAGACTTTAAAGATAATTTAGTTCCAACCCCCCTGCCATGGGCAGGGACACCTTCACCTAGACCAGGTTGCTCCCAATCCTGTCCAACCTGGCCTTGAACACTCCCAGGGATGGGGCAGCCACAGCTTCTCTGGGAAACTCTGGGAAAACTCTGGGAAACTGTGCCAAGGCCTCCCCACCCTTATAGTAAAAGATTCCTTCCCAATATCCTATCTAAACTCACTCTCTTTCAGTTCAAGGCCGTTCCCCTTCATCCTGTCACTCCAAGCCCTTGTCCAAAGCCCCTCTCCAGCTCTCTTGGAGCCCCCGGGTTCTTGCTGGACCCTTCCCTTCCCCAGGTTGAACATTCCCAGCTCTCCCAGCCTGTCTCCAGAGCAGAGGTGTTCCAGCACGTGCTGGAAACCACACAGGAGCTTTGCCCAGCCCTGCTTGTGGGAGCCATCACGTTACAGCCAAAGCTCTCCGCAGAACTGCTGCACCTCTTAAAGCAGAAAGATGTCCAGGAGTCTGAACAGACTTTTCCCTGGATCTTGCTCAGACTGGAAACATTTTCAGTTGCTATTAAAAAGCATCAGATTACAGACAACAATTTCAAACTCTTTAGGCAAGCAGAATGATTTGAGTTTAAGGAACTGCTTAACTGGAATTCACCCAGTCGTGACTGCCTTTTTAAGAGCATTGGCAGCAAGTGCCCGTGAACAGGTTTCATATTTAACTGAGGTAGAATAAATATGGCTTTATTTTCAGCTGCTGTTTCAAAGACTATGGAAAGATCAGGAGCAAGTTGTTAGCCAGCCATGCCTTAATCGAGAATCAGGCCATTCCAGAGGTGACTTCTGAGCTCCTGCTGCTCCTGAGGTTTGAGCTAAGCTACACTCGAATTCATAGGCTCTCCTTAACTCCACCAGGGCTTGGATCTTGTACTTAAAATCTTAATTTAAAAAAAAACTGCCCGAGTGGTTCATTCCTGCACAGTAATTATGTGCCGTTTCACATTGTTGTTTTGTGGGGAAAACACAGTTTGGAAAGTCAGGAAATAAAGGTGAATATCAAACAGAGAGTGTTTTGACGTGGATTGATTTATTTCAGTTGCAGTTCTGCTTATCTTGCTAGTCATTATTAAAACCAGTGTTGCCACTAATATAAAAAGGCAGGAATGTGAATTCCAGATGGAAACTGCCCCATGGTTTATACCACTGTAACACCTTTTGACTGAAAATTCCATGATTTGGGAGGCAGCAGAGCAAGAACCATAGTTTGGGTTACAAATAATCAGCACAACACAGTTGTCTGTTACCAAAAAAAAGTGTTTTTTAAATTGGTATTAAAGATTAAGTGCTGTTCCTAATTACAACATCACTGGGCAAAGCTTGACTGCAGATGTCCTTGTGCCTGAATTTCTGATCTGAGGAGCAAAGATGACGCTTTTCCAACTCCACAGAGTTACTGGAAGCAGATCAGAGAGGAAATCCTGATTAGGGTGCTGCAAGATAGAATAGTTGTGGGGTACATTTCTACTTTGCTCCCCACTGTCTCAAAATCAGCACTGGGAAATATGTCCTCATTCCCAGGCCCGCTCGTACCTATGGAGACCTGCCAGGTATGGGGAGCCTTTGAATCCTTGTGTCGTTGGGGCCTGATTCATCCCCCATCTCTGATCCCAGGGAAAATCTCCCAGGGCATCACTGGGCTTTGGTGCATGGCCAAAGTCTTGGTAAATTCCTTATTCCTCTCGGGTACGTAGAGGTGGCTCCTCAGCTGTGCCAAGGCAGGTGACAGCATAAATCTTGTCCCCAGCCATCTCGAATGAGTCATTTTTCCAAAGGTAAATAAACCCTCCCTGTTTCCTCGCACCACCTGGCAAACTGTGAACTGGAAAACTGAGAAAATGTTGTTGCCTTTTGCGAGCCAAAGCGTTCTGCAAATCTTTATTTTTAATTCCTTGTTAGAAAACAGAACCAACTGAAAGTGGCTGGCAGAGAAAATGTGCCCCATTTCTCTCCCTCTGCTGGGCTCAGCAGTGGAGCTGCCAGTGTCTGTTTTCGCCTCTGTAGAATTATGTGCCTCTATTTGAAAGTTTTGACAAATCAGGCTGTTTTCATTCTCCCTCTGCCATAAATTCAATCCATATGTCTCTAAAACATCCTTTCATAGCTTTGGCATGGAAAAGGAAGTGGCTTAGGCTGTGTATAGTGTATTTAAAGCAAAGCTCTCCTAGTTTGCATGCATGGCTTCTGGTAGCTCTTAAAGCCTCAACTTCCTAATTATTCAGGTTAAGAGGGCATTGGCAAAGTGTTCTCCATTAACTAACAGTGATGTACAGTGAAGAAGCACAACAGGATAAATCATTCCCTTATTCTCATCATGTCCAGGAAGCTTTTGATGCAGCCCTTGGCTTTGCCACCAAGCAGGATGCAAAGAGGATGTGAAAAGGGTAGGAGAGATCAACCCAGCATAAAATCTCAAAAGAAAACGTCAAGACAAAGAAACAAAGGGTCTTGCACAATGAGCTGCGGGGTTTTGTTGGGCAACAATGCACAGCACCTATGTGACAGGAGGTCACTGCCACAGGAGTAAAGGATCTCCACAGCCCAGACTGACCCGGGGTCGGGAGGTGAGTGCGGAAGGAAACGTGGGTCCGAGCTGCACTGCATTGCTGTGGATCAAAGTTAAAAGTCAGAAATACAGGATGCAGCAGACTAAGAGCACAGGCAGTCGTGGCCATTCTAAGTGGCCTTGTGTGGAATCAGGGAAAATGTGGGCCAGGAGGTGCTGCTGGAATTGCAGGATGGATCTGTAATTAAGAATGAGGCAGTAGTGAGGGTGCAGGAACCCTGGCTGGGTGACTGCAGGTGGCTTTTTGGAGTCCACCTGCCCTTTGGATGCAGTGGCACCAGATCTGCCCCAGGGTGCCACTGGGCAGGGCAGGTCACTCTCCCAGCCCAGCCTGTGTCACACACGCTGCTCCCTGCCTCACATCCACTCCAGAGCTCACATTCCCCTTTTCTCCGTGCCACACGGAGCAGTCAGTTCCTGTGCATTTATACTGATGTGTGCAAGGAGAGATGGTGCGTGTGGTAAACACGTGTGTGCAGTGTAATTCTCTCCCTAATCCCTCTCTCTCACACAGGGGTCATTTACAGAGATGAAAATACAGGCAGCCTCAGAACTCCTGGGCGTCGCTTGGCACATCCAGAGGTGTGCACATGCAGAAACCACAGTGTGAGCACCTGAAACTGCATGGCAGGTTCAAAGGACTGGCACAGCCCGTGGTTTTGTTTGCAGGGCTGCAGGGGTGAGGTGGACTCCAGGCTATATTCCACATCTCTCCAGATCAGGCCCTTCTATCTGGGGATCTGCATACAGCTGTTCAGCAGCGAGCTGTGTGTGCGCGGCCCGGTTGTTGTATAAACACAAGCAGAGACTTCACCACAGCTTTTCATGTAGTTTTATCTCGACTGCAATTTGTTTCCAGCTCTTAAAGGCTGTAGGAACATCCAGCCTTACTCCCTGGAGCCTGTTTCAGCCATTCCAGCGGTGTTCGCAGCGCTGTTTGATTTCCTTTTGAACTGTTCGAAAATTCCCAGAGAAAGATGCGAGTTCTGTCTCCCTCCTGGAGGGATTTGCTTTTCCACACGTGTAGGCCGCTTTGTAAGAGGTGTGCTGTGTGCTCTGGCCCAGGTGTGCTGTCCCTCCCTGCCTACTTCAGCCCCTACCACGACGGCTCCGTGTGCAGCGACGGACGGGCCGACGCCTACGCGCAGATGGAGCTGCGGACCCTGGAGCAGTCGCTGCTGGCCACGTGCGTCGGGAGCATCTCAGAACTGAGTAAGTTTGGGGCGTAATCCACCATGGGGTTCTTCCAGCAGAGCAGGAGAGCCCATCCCTCCACTGCTGAGGGCAGCAGGAGCGCTGCCACGGTTGGCAGCGTGAGCAGTGCCTAATGTCGGGTGAGGTTTAATTGTCTGGTGGTGCTGCTTATGAAAATCAGCTGGTTTCATTAGTCTGCTTTGTGTCTAATTCATCTGGAGAGGTGTAAGATGTGCCTTTTTTTTTTTTTTTTTTTTTTTTTTTTTTTTTTTTTTTTTTTTTTTTGGTAGAGATGCTACTGCCAGCTAAAGTTGGATGCTCTTTCCTAGATGCCTCTGGAGGCTCTCCTGTGCGTCTGTGGGGCACAGCAAACCTCCCTCAGACAGCAAAGAGGGTTCTCTTTGTTAGTGTTTCTGCAGCGGAAATGTCCAGGATATTCAAGGAAAAGCTTTTTGATTACTTAAAAATCAAGAAGCGGAGGAAAAAAAATCTGAGAGCACTCTGGTAAAAAAAAACTTGTTCAACCCCCTTTTTTTTTTTAAAGCTGCCCAGATGAAATGTTCCATTCCTAGAGTACTCACAAAGCCCCTTTAAAGTAAACAAAAATGATTTGTGTTTTCCTCCTCTACTTTTTCCCTTGCAACGTTTCTGCTGGCATCACTTTCTTAGCCTGCACCATCTGAATGCTAATGAATGCCGGGGCCAGTAAGGAGTTTGTGGGTTTCACCATTTATTTTGCAACCTGCCTTAATTTGAGGTTTTCAAATTCCTTTAACACACCTCTGCTTATCCTGGAACACAAGAGAACATTTGTAGCAAGGGCCTGAGATTGAATACAGCTTCCTCTCTCCGTCTTCCCCCGTCCCTGCCTGGCCAACTTGGTCAGTACATCCAGTGAATGGCTCTCCTGATACAGTTGCCTATTTTTTTTTTAATTTTTTTTTTTTAACGTTGCTGCCCATTGCCAGAAAAATAGAGTGAGTGTGCAAAGGAGAAGGAACGTTACTCTGAGCTGAAAATTTGAATTCCAGATGCATTTCTGCTATAAACTGTGCAGACTTCTGTGTTAGCACCAACGCTGGAGGATCCGTGATGCTCTCGTAAAACGTGCGGATCCTGGAGCTACTGAAGTGGAAAGGCAGAGTTGTTAGAAGGATTTTTTTATTATTCTGAAGTGGGTCCTTAAAGTTGAATGTGCTGTACAACAAAGGAGTGGCACGGCTTTAGACTGCAAACTGAGATTTTTAATACCTCGTTGGTCCGAACCACTAAAAATGTCATGTTTAGACATACAGTAGCTTTGTGGGGCTTTCTCCGGTGTAACAGTAGAACCCCAGGGGTTCTGGCTGGCAAATTCAGTGTATTGCTTTTAGATACAAATGAACAAATAATAACTTCCCAAGAATTTCAGAGGCTGCTGTTGCTAATGCATGTGTGGCACTGCTAAACTCAGGGCGCTTTCCCAGGAGCCAGCTTTGTGATGGGGTGACTATTTCAGTTCCATCCTTTCCCAGTATTGTAACTTTTGGACACAATAGAGCAATGTTTCCTGTGAGAGTTTGAGGGGACTGTAAAGCATAAAGCAGCAGAGATTCTCCCAAGGAAAAAACAGATCCTAGCTAAGTATAGTAGTAATTCAGCTCACTGGTTGGTAGTGACACTACTCAAAGATTAAGCTTTAAAAACTTTATTTTTTAATTTTTAATGCACCAGAATACAAGGAGAGTAAACATGGTTGTGCTTAAAGCAAACTTACTGCAAAAAGACCAGCTTTGGGGTCATTGCTCTGGGAACTTTTTAAAAATCTGCAGTCCTAAAATCTGAGTGCAGCTGTGTAATCCAGGTCACCTTCTTCTAGGCCTCCTCAGGTCCTGCATGCTCCAACATAGAGGCAGCTTGGCTCGAGTTCAAAGACCAGGAGGACTGAGAAGCCCAGAGACCTCCTGGACTGAGCTTCTCAAAATGCTGAGGGGCAAATTTCTGGCACAGCCTGAGACAGCCAGCATGATAAAGATTGGCTTTTTAATAAGGGAGTCAGGTCTTGCTGTTCTGGAGAAACCTGCAGCTAGCATGAGAATGGGAGCAGCAGACCCCTAAAAGAAGGGGTTTCTGTCTTGAACATAATGTCACTAATTTGTCTCAAGTGCCTGGGCAGGAGGGTAGAACAGCATGACCCAGTTGGAAGAAATGGGAGCAACCTCCTAACAAAAATGAGAGCGAAGTATTGGTGCTGCTGACTTTGCCTTGTGAAGCTGTCACTCCCAGGTTGGGCAGAGGACATTTTACAAAGACATCAGTAGTTTTTGTAGGCTGGCAGAAAAACTTGGTGTTTGTGGGTGGAAAGAGGAGAAAACCAGCAGTAAACCAGCAAACTCACTGCAAAGGATGTGTGGTAACTGGGAGATGTTTCATTTCATGTTTTCTAGCTGATAACTTGGTCTTTGAAAGAAAGCGCTGCCGAGTGGCAGCCTGAGGTACAGGACACCCTCTGCCTTTGTGGAGGAGGTTCTGTGCACACAGCAAACATTCCTCCGAGCCGTGAGAGCTTTGATTCGCTCAAAAAGCCTGATTAAAAGCACTGTGGGTGACTAATAAAGAGATGATTTTGTATTTTCTCCGTGTCTGTGTGTGTGCGCAGGTGATTTGGTCTCGCGAGCCATGCACCACATGCAGTGCCTGAACACCGTCCGGCCCGGCATGAGCCCCGTCCGGCAAACCCGGCAGCAGCAGCCCATCTCCTGGTCCCCTGACGCCCTCCACACCCTCTACTACTTCCTGCGCTGTCCCCAGATGGAGTCCATGGAGAATCCCAACCTGGACCCTCCGAGGATGACGCTGAGCAATGAGCGGTAGGTCGCTGAGCTGGGGGTGGGGACGGAGCGGGCTGAAAAGGCTCCTTTTGTTGGGTTTGCAGGGCAGTTTTGTGGGATGCTACCTATGAGGCATCAGTTATTCCTGCAGCCAGGCCAGATTCGGTTGTCAGCCCTGCCAAGTTTGCGAAGCCTTGGAATTGGAGCTGGAAAGTGAGCTGTTTCTTCATGCAGTCTTTCCGAGCGAGGCACAGGGCTGTGTGCTGCCAGCGGGGCTTGTCTGGAGACCTTGCCAAAAGTACATGTGGTTGCCTGAAGCAGGAAAGGCCTTCCCAAAGAAAATGTTACCTCCTGAATGGCGCCGATTAACAATTGTCATCGTTCTGGGAAAAAGCAACGCCGTTCGCTGCGGGGAGGGTTCAGGGGATTTATGGACATCCTACTTAAGGATTATTTCGGTTGGTGCTGTGTGTCTGGAGTAGAAGGAAATTTCTGAAGGAAGCCAGGAGCTAAGCAGGGCGGGCAGTGGGTCTCCCTGCCTTCTGCCAGCTCCGTGACCGACTCTCAAAGTAGGGCCATTATTAGAGCGGTCAGAAATTTTCCAGCGGGATGTTTTTTCTCTTGGAAGCCTCCCTGGTTTCCTTCCTGCCCAGCTCCTTGGCAGGCTGCCTGACAGGCTGGTGGCACAGGAGAGCTGGGGAGCCCTCAGAGCTGAGTTCCTGGACAGGTCAGGCAGCTCCTGCTCCCCACTTGCATTCTGCAGGGAGACCCAGGCCGCTCCAGACTTGTTTCCTCACTTCCAAGTGCCCATCCAAGTTTCTGTTCATTTCAGAAATCTTAAATGAGAAGTTCTGTTTTTCTGGTCATCCCTTATTCATTCTAGCTTGCTTTTTGGATGTCTTTTTAGCCTGCTGGACATCAGGCTGAGGGAAGGCTCTATCCTGGCCCTTCCCAAAAGCAGCCTGTGGTTGGGAAGTTTCCCTGGGTATTGATGTGTTGAGGCCATACTCATAAAACAAAAAAGCAAAGTGCTTGTTGGACAGGTGAGCAGGGAAAGGAGAACATCTCTGCAGCTTTGTACGTAACGTGGTTTCTTCTTCCCACCTTGGGCTTTACTGTACTCAGCCCCAGCTTCTGAAATGAGTATGAATTCATAGTAACACACAAATAATTAATTACAGAAGTGAAAAAGGTTGCCTTTCTGTTTGATCATCCCCTGAAATCTTTTCAAAAAGAGTAGAACTCTACAAAGAGAAGGAACTGATGTACACCTGTGAAGAATCAGGAGGAATTAAGTTGAATAAAATAGGAGTAGAAAGAAACATGGCTGCACAACTCAGCCTGCTGGTAGCTCAGTTTTTTGGGCTGACTAGCCTTAGTCAAGGTTACCCCTACCTAGTGCAAGGCTGTTTATTTTGCACACTGTACAAAAAAGTTTTCAGGAGGCCAGATTGTGTAAAGTTGTGTCAGTGGTTCCCAGAGTGGTACAGCTGAGGCTGCTGAACAGCTCGTATCAGAAACGTAGATTAGGTTTTCTATTTTGTGTTCTTTTCAGTGCTCTCAGCGTAATGATGTTACTGCAGCTACTTGTTTTGTACACTGGGGATAATAAATGAGTTAAATCAGGAGAAGAGTTATCTCTCCAATTGCTCCCAAACAATGCTCTTCACATGGTTCACCAGAGTTTTTTTGGAATGCAGGCTGCAGCTCTATTCTGTTTTGAAATCCGCACTAGATCCTACAACAGCTGGGTAAGGGAAATTTCTGCCATTTTTTTTTGACCAGTACTTAGCTGTAAAGGAAATTAAAGAGGATATATTAAAATGGAGCAAAAACTGACATTAAGGAAAAAAAAAAGAAAACAACCTGAGCACTTAAAGCACTGGCTTTGAAAAATTTATGGAAGCTAGAAATGAAATTAATGCTGCCCATCTAACCCTGCCTTTCATTTGCTGCAGGATGTGTGTGTCTCACTGCCCTGAGCTCTGGGCACATACCTAGCCCAGGCAGTGGGATGAATCCTGCTGGCAGCACGTAGCAGAGGAGGTGCTTTGCTCTCTCCTGGCTGAAGAGGAGAGGCAGCCGAGGCTGCGTGCGAGACGCCGGGTTCGTGGCATGGGAGACGAGGGCACTGATTCACCTAATGTGACTTGGCAGAGCTGTGCAGCCCGGTTCTTTTATTCTTCCCTGAGCTGTGCTAAATCAGCTGCAAACCGGGCGCTGCTCTTTTGTGTGTGTCCGTGCTCACTTTCTGGAATGCACGTGTTCCGTGCACTGCAGTCCCAGCTTGCTTTCTGCTGGAAAAGTCCCGGTCACGAGCAAGGACAGAAATGCTGACCCATTCTGCCTTGCTCGTGCTTCAGTCCCCACGCTCCTCCCTAAACCTGTAAATCTATTGATCTGAAACTGGGCAAAGAGGGGAATGGCTGTTAAAACTGCAGATGTGGTGAAATCTGATTTTTGGGGAGATGCATGAGCCACACTGATTCGGTGGAAGGAGCTGCAGTTGCTCATCCACAGACCTGACAATCTGCTGCCCGTTCTGGCTTTCTGTGTGTCACACTGTGATGCAGAGTGCTGTGAAAATCATAACACTGTAGGGTCTGGAAGGTCTTCACTTCAGCATGAAGACAAGCCTAGGATTCAGTTCTGAAACCAAGCCTAATGGAGGCTGTCACGTGCCATGAAGGGCTTTTAAAAGCCTGGCTGAGCTTCTGAACTTACCCTGCAGCAAACTGCAGAAGGTATGGAAACAGACACGCTTGCAGATTAGAGGCACCCCGGTGAACAGAGCCAGTTTCAACCCACACAAGTGGGTTTTTATCCGTGCTAAACACCTTGGCAAAAGACCTGAGGTGAGGAAGCTGGGGAGTGCTGCAGCAGTGGGGTGGATGGAGTCATCTCCAGAGCTCTCTGGAGTATGTGCATGGTTTGGGATACCCAATAGGCTGAAACTCCACTGGGTTCGTGGGCTGATGATGTTTGCTTCTGGCACCTTCAGCTGGAGGTGTTGAAGCAGGAGGAGGAGAGGAGGCAGAATTAGAAAGCACTCAGGTATCTTAGGCAAAACATGAAACATTTCCAAAGTGAATGCAGCTGCTCGCTGTGCTACCAAGCCATGGCCCACTTAGAACCCCAGAATGACCTTGTTTGCTGCACAGACAATAAACCATCTGCTGTTTGGGGTCAGACAGGACACCTGAGGAAGCGTTTTACAGACACAGAGTGCCACTTGTGCAATATTTTGGCAAAGGAATTAGACCCTGAGGTGAGCACAAGCTCAGTGAGGATACACCTGAGTGCCCAGAGGCTCAGAGCTTTTCTGTGTCAGCAGAGTTCTGGCTGTGCTGCTGCAGAAAAGGGCTCTGCTGGGCAATAAGATACTTTTATTTTCTCTGAGATCCTAGTCTGTGTTGTGTCAGGGGTCAGATGATGTGGTTTTGGACCAGACACGTGGCACTCCTGCTTTCTTCACTCTGTTCCTGCTCTGGGATTTCTCCCATTGCTTATGTCAGGCTGGCTGAGCTTGGGAGCACTCCTGCATCGGTGAGCTCATGTCCCAGAGCATGTTTGCTGGGATTGTTTGGGATACTGTGACTTGAGAAGAGCCATTCAAAGGTAGACGAAGTTCCTTTCTCCTTTTTCACTTTTCCCCAGGTGGGATATAACGCTTTTGTTTTACTTTTGATGGTGTGTCAAGGCAGGAATGCTCTCACATCTTGGGGAGTATTTGTCAGCTCCCACAGAGCCCGAATCCAGGTCAATATTTAGGCTCATTTTACTGCTGAATGGACTGCTCTGCCCTGGGTTAATTACTTGGCTAGGATAGTGGTCCAGCCTTAAAACTGAGAGTAGACACCACTGACTGCCTTCATCCTGTCTCTTTTCGGTTATCATGTGCCTGCAGCAGTTATTGTTGGAAAGCCAGCGTGATCTAATACCTAAGAACAGGCAAAAAAGCTGGATCCTGCTTCCTTTTACAGCTGATTATCTGTGGGTTTGCTTCCCGCTGCCCTGTTAAAAAAACCCTAAGTTTTTGTCTGTTGTTGGTCCTGTTGGTGTGTAGAACATTCTGGAGCTAATTCCAGCCTTGTCCATCAGTGCCTGTGGATCCAGCCCTGTCAGGCCTCTCCAAGCTGTCCATGTTGCAGCAGTGCCAAGTTTTACATGTTGTCTGAGTTTGCTGGTGCATTATTTTATCCCAAACATCAGGGAGTATAAAACAATTTACATCAGCAGAAGCCCACAGACTGTAACCATCTTGATCCTGTCAGTGAAAATCCAGCAAAACGCCGAGGAAATTCCAGAGCTGATGGAGGATTTGTCAGCTGCCAGCAGTGAAATTTTGGGGCTTGACAATTTAAAGGGAATTCACAGCTCTTCAGCTGGAAGACTGCAAGAAGCCAACTACAGGGGCCACCTCGTAAGAAAAGAGAAAGCTGCGTTCTGTTTGCCGTGTGCAGGTTCCAGATTCGCTGCTTCTCAACAAACCTGGGCTCTCTCAGTTTCTCCCGTGTCAGAAAATCCTTCAGGAAGGCTGCTGCTCATCCTGCTTTCAGCTCAGCGGCTGCTCATACCTGCCAGGCTCAAAAGTGACCTAAAGTTGTTCTCTGCTTCCAACAGGAGTCTTCCCGTTACATCTGTTACCTCTCATGATCCAGAGCCAAAGGATAAACACGCAAACCATATTTTTCAGGAAGGTCAGGCAGGAAAAAAGGGCTCCTCTGTGCTGCATTAGCTGGGCAGAAGAGGAAGGAGCTGAGCTGCCTACTTGGGTTTTCTCTGTGGTGTATCCCCAGCAATGCCTGCTCTGAGAGGATATTTATGGGGAAAGGGTGAAAAATGCATCTGATTCTGAAGGAAGATGTGTCAGTGCTACAGAAGGAAAGATTGTAGCCCTTTCGTGCTGTTTTCCAGTGCTTTGCTCAAATCCTCTGTTCCTCCAACATCTGAGTTACTGATTTAAGTCATCATTGGCTGGAACATTTGGTATCTTTTGTCATGAGTATAATCTAAACTTATTTTGGCTGGAACAGAAACCAGAGTTGGGTCTAAATTAATTCTTCCTGATACAGTGTCAAAATCCTGCCCAAGCAGGATTGATTGATTGATTGATTGATTGATTTGCAGTGGTCAATGCAAATACAGAGCCCCTGTGCTGTGACTGTTTCTGAATCCCCAGGGACCATCCAGTGGTCTCCTCATCCCATTTCCTGAATTTCATGCTTTGAAAAAGCATGGCTTTGATTTTACTTAGTTCCTTTTTGCTTGATGATTTCTAGGTGCATCATTAGAAATAATGAGAGCCTGCAGCTCCTTCCCTCATGGTTCGCTGCTTTCCCTGTGTTCAGAAAAAGCCTGGCCCAACTAAATGTTCCTTCTGGAATTGCTTGAGACAGGAGTGATTCGGTCACATGGATCAGATTTATGCAAAGATACCAGTTCAGATTAAAGAGAATATTAATAGCCCAGTTATTAATGGGAATTGTCTCCAAAAAGTCTTGCTTGGCATAGCATGGGCATCCAACTGGCAGGAAAGGAAGGAAAATCAGGAATAACCTGCAGAGCCTGCTGCTGAGACCTGTGTTTACTTGAGCTGCATCCTCACCATCACTGAGAGGAATCCCTGCTTTCAGAGCTGGTTGAGGCTTTTCAGGACAAATCTCTTCTCCAGATGGATCTTTCCAGACTCTCACTGATCTGTCATGAGGCTTTTTTCCCCTCTGTTGCTTTTAACTGCAGGTTTGTGGAATTTTATTAAGTGCAATAGCTACATCGTTGCCTGTCTTTTAGATTTATCTGTGGCCTAGTCTTTCCTAATTCCAATTTAATGTATTTATGTCTGAATTCTTTTATTGTACAGCCATACCCTATTGTTTCCATGCAGTATCAGGAGCAGAACTTGATACACTTAGTTCCTTTGAAAAGGTCTGCAGTAAAACAAGTTCTGGGGTCTCTTGTCTGAGAGGTCTGAGTATCTTTCCATTCTGTCTGCAGCTGCCTCACCACTCAAAAATAGGTGGACAGGAATAATAAAAGCAGACCCTGATCCAGTCGTTTGCCCTGAGAGAGCAAAATGCTGTGATCATGCAGAATTTAACAGTGCTTAAATCCACTCAGAGTATCCCTGAAGTCAACAGAAAGATGTGTCCACATATTCCATTCCCATTCCCACAGTGCCACAGTCCATTGATTTTATTTTTTCCCCCAGAGCTGTTTGGCTAGGAATATAGTGATTAAATATAGGGAAAGAGAAGGAAGCCTTACATTGAACTGTGCCATCAGGGCATTGCTTGTGCAGAGGGGGCACATAAAAAGGTGCCCCCTTTTTTAAAGGAAAAAAAAAAAAAAAGCTTTTTGCTATCCATTCAAGCTGAGTCTGGTAGATTTATTAGAAGGATAAAAAGGTTATAAACAGATAAGATCAACTTCCTTCACCAACACAGGGAGAGAGGCACAAAATACTGTGCATTTTTCAGACTTTGACCAGTTAATGTCGGCCTTAGTTGTGATTTTGAGGTGCTCAATTCACGAGGAGATGGCCTGAATAGCCCTATTTCAGAGGCCAGTAAGCTGCAACCCACATGTATCTATTGACTGAAATTAACTGTTCGGTGGCAGTGCTGTTCCTGACCTTAGGCTGGGTCGTTTATTTGCTGAGCCCGTACTAGATAATTGCAGTACATGGAATATATTCCACAATTTTGAGGTCTGAGAACATCTATCATGTTAAAAAGAGAAGTGAGTAGCTTTAGCACATTTATGATGAGCAGCTTTCACCTTCCTGCTGTTTATGGGACATCTCAGCACATATTCAGCAGTAACTTCTAATCAAAACGACAAAAAAATGACATTTTGACAGTCAGAGCCCATGGAAGTGGGACTCCTGCGTTTGTGCTCCTGGTATTTTAACTGAAAGGCTGAAGAGAGACCCAGGATGAAGTGTTTATGGAATATTAAAGGGAAAGGAATTGGAACAAGTTTTGCTGAAGTCAGTAGGTGACAGACACCAGTTATGCTTCCGTTCCTAGGATATTCCTGCCTGTGCCTGGCATCACCTACTGAGGTATTTCTACATCTCGTCATTTTTTTTTAATTGTTCATTTCTTTATAGTTCAAAGATTGCAGAACTGGAATGTGAGAGATGACCTTGGCACTGGTGAAGAGAATTAATTGCAAATCCTGAGGATCGAATCCATCCAAGTGTAACTGCTGGAGCTGGCAATGCACTCTACTCTCAATTAGATACTTTCCCCCCTCTCTTTTATGTTATTTGTATAAACAAACACTGCTCAATTTTTTTTTCCCCAACTCTACATATCTCACACCTGGGACAGACCAGCCTTTCTTCCACGTTGCTGGCTGTAAGCAGTTTGTAGTGTTGTTGTAGTGCTTCCAGAGGAGCCCCTGCATCTTCTGATCTTTCAGTTTCGGAGCAGGGGCGTGGTACAAACACAGATTATTTAAATTCTCTGCAAAATTGGGAGGAGAAGACTCTCCCTGTGTATGAAATGGAGCAGCACAGAGCAGACTGTGGAGGGTAAGGAGACAGGGGAAATATTAAAGGTGCAAAAGAGCATACAGTAAAACAAAAATTTGGTGATGAAGGCTGTGTGTGAAGCCATGGGGCAAAAAGTCAGGTTTTTGGGCTGTCTTGAGGCCTTGCTGCTGTTTTTCATGTTCTGAGAAGTCTCAAATGTCACTGATACGGGTGGGACAGGGCACCTGAAAAATCACCCATTTCGTGTGGTCCTGGGCAGCGTGCTCAGCTGACCCTGGTTTTGAGCAAGGGGTTTGGACTGAATGATCTCCAGAAGTGCCTTTCCAGCTCCAGCTGTCCTGTGCTTGTGTGGTTCTAGTTTCAGTATTTGCCCTCAGAGTTGTTTAACATCTCCGCACTTTGTGATTTCCCACCTGACAGGAATCCATGCCTTGTTTGCTGGAACTGGTTCTTCAGCAGGCAGTGGTTGATGCTCACCACCTACCTGGAGAAGTGAGGTGTCTGACAGTCTTTGTCCTGTCAGTTATAAAACCTTTGTTTGAGAAACACAGTTTTCTGCTCTTACAGTGGTTTTACCCCAGTGCTGGGTGGAAATCCCCGGAAAGGCTGTCACTGACCAAAGCCACTTCTGGTGAAAGTCCCTGTTTGTAAAAGTGTTGAAAAGTGGAGAGATGATCTCTGGCTGTCTTGTTTAGCAGTGAGGAGATGACAAGCGCTGTGTGTGCGTGTTTGTGTGTGCTACCACTCTGCAATTACAGCTCCAGTAATTACTGTAACTACGGCAGAGATGCCCACGTTGAGTTCTTGGCTTCTGCTCTTGAGTTTCCATCTGCTCAGATAAAAAAGAAGGTGCAAGAAGATGAGAGGCTGGCACCCCAGCTGCCTGGAATCTCGAGGCTAGTGCAACCAGGAATCTCCAGTGCCTGTGGGCAGCCTGGGTTGTGCATTGCTTGTTGTTTGCCCTTCATGATGAACAGCAAACCAGCATTAAAATTGAAAGGAAAATAATTCAGGGAGACCTAAAACAAAGCTGTTAGAGCATTATAGAAACACAGGAATGAGTAAGGCAAGGTCTTCTGGCTTCTTTTCCCACCTTTTGGACAGTGCCTGTGGAAATAGTAGAGGACTGACGGAGAGTCTGCATCTCTCTGCTTAACTCTTGCAGGTTTGCTGTCTTTCCTGTCTCCGTCTTTCCTAGGCACGGATCTGTAAGGACAGTCTCCTGATACCAGCATAGTGCTCTTGCAACTCATACAACTAAAAATCAGTCACTCTGGGGATGAAAACTTCTGGGCACGTTGCAACAAACGGTGATGGTAACAAGCCAACAAGTTTCTCCTTTTTCAGTAATTGCTGTTTCCAATTGAAGTTAATATTGTTTCCTATTGGACTAAATGACAGCCCTTCCCTTGCAGAACTTGCCTGTTTCCTGAGGAAGGAGTTAGCTGGTGCTTTAACAAAGGCCACACTAAATAAATACAATCCTGAGCCTTTGCTGTGCAGCAGCCAGGGCTGGCAGGTTGTTGGGGGTTTTGCTGATATTGTTCCTGACATCTTTGTAACACATTGCTAAGAGCAAAGCTCCACTGTAGAGTAAATATTTCTGGGTGTAATTTATGATAATGGCAACAATCGCTGTCTCTCTCTGACCTTGTGGAGATTAGACCTGAGCTTTCCCTGGGGTAATCCTAGGTTGGTGTGTCTCTGCTTGGTTTCCTTTTTCAAGGCAGTTTGCACTTCCCCATCCCATCCCTGTGCTGCCCTGACCTCGTGGTCGCTTACAGAGCTAAACTGCACCGTTTTAATCACATGGCTTTTACAGCAACTGCTGAACTGTGTGTTTGAAAAAGCACCTCTGCTCTGCAAGACAAATCCTATTCAAATGAGCTGCATGTCTGAGCTGATTCAGCCCTGGGTTTAGATTCTTCTGGGGCTGAAGCACCTGGTGTTGATCCCATGGGTGCTGGTCTTGCGTGTTTGCTGAGAGAGCAGGGACCAGGCTGTGCTTTGCTGGTGATGCTGCTGGAAGAGGCATTTCCAGCCTGGAGTCAAACCCCTGGCAACTCGAGTTCCACTGGAGTGTTTGTAGCTGCAGGTCTCTCTTCCAAGGATTGTAAAGTCTATCATAATGGCTAGAGAATAGAAGGGGCAGGCAGAAGCTGGAAGGTTTTATTCCTAGGCTTGCTGGAAAACTCTCTGCTGCTGGAAGGAATTCGGTTAACAATTCTTCACCCCTTTGGCTTTGCTCAGAAATGGAAAAGATCCTTCTAGAGAAACAGGGCTCTTCTTGGGCAGGTGCTGCAGAGCTGGGGACCTTTCCAGTGGGAAAGGATGAGTTGTCTGTGATGCAGTTCCAGAAGATGGTTAAGAGGAATAGTTGGGAGGAATAGGAGCCTGTTAGCATGAAATTATAACAGGGCTGACATAACCTGCTCAGAACTTAGCTGCTTGTAATTATCCTGCTCCCAGTAGCCAGACTGGGTGATTAAGAGTTCCCTCTGTCAGCTCTGCACCGTGCCAGGTAGCCAGTGCTCAGTTCCCTGTTGGGGCTGCCAAATTCTTCAGGAAGGATCTCTCTGAAGAGTTGGTGCAGTGGAACATCACAGAAACATATGTGCCTTAAGTGACTTTCCGTCTGGGCATCCCATTCTTCCTTGTACAAGAAGTTACAATGGTTTAATTAACACGCTTTGGGGCTGTTTTTGGTCTGCTAAACTGTCTGTGCTGAGACACTCAGGATACCTAAAGATAAGTGGCCAAACGGGCTTAATCTGAGAGAACAGTTTGCCCCAGTGTAGCGACAAAGTTTGGGCTCTGTGCAGCTTCATTCACAGTCAGGGCTCAGAGGTACCTGCTGCAAAGAAAGGCAAATGAAAACCGGTTTATTTCTCAAAAAATTTTGTTTCTTCAGGGTTTTTTTTTGAGGTAGGAACCCTGGGAAGAGAGGTGTGTCCCACGTCTCATATACATTTTATTGATCACTCTTTCTTTGTGCTTGAAATGCAGAGCGCTGGGTGCTGAGAGAACAGTTTATTCAAGCAACAGGTACTGAAGTGTAGAGAAGGTGAAGATTTTAGAATGCTGATATTTTCTTCAATGACCTGAAAATGAATAACTGTGCAGTGTGAATTGAGTGCAATGGTGTTAGAATAGATTCATGTTTAGCTTTTTCATTTTTATCCTATCAATCGTTGATGCTTCTGTGGTTTGAGATCTGCTTTTTGGCAGCAGCATTTTAATGGGGCTGAAAAGAAAAATAAAATCCTTGCACTTTGGCACTAGAAACAAAAATTATTGTTTTTTCATGCTGGTCATTAGCTGAGAGAGCAGCTGGAGCTTGAAATTACTCCATGTTCCTGTAGGAACCACAGTGCTGCACCCTCAGCCATGGTCAGCATGAACCAGGCTGGGCCTGTTGCAAGAACAGGTTTTGTCTGAGCATAAGAAAACTTCGTTCTCTTATCCCTAATAGAATGTTTATCTAATCTATTAATATGAGACTATTTAAGTGTGGCTTTCTAGAGAGAGAGAGATGGGGTAACAGATAACTTCATACAGAGACCTGAGTGACAATTGGGTTTTTTCATCTGCCTGTGCTGCAGGTGTCGGGGTGTAAACAAACATTGCTGGTGTCTTACTCAGTCATTTGCCATCTGGGCATAAAATCTGCAACTCTGTAGATCACAGACCATGAGAAATAGATATAAAACTTGGGTAATTTGAGAAGTTGCTTTGTAGGAGGGTATTGGTTATGCCTCTGGCCTCCTGTTTGTGCTGGTGTTTGGCCACAGCCTCCTGAGGGTATCAGGGTGAGGGCTTCTTATCCATGTGTCCTGTCAGCATTGCTCCTGGTTGGGCCAAGCTGTGACCTGCTGAAAGATCTCCTGCATCCACATATTGAGGTATTTTAATCGTTTTAATTATTCTCATTTGAGATTCAGTAGAAGTTCATACACTGTAGCAGGCAAAGCAGGAGGCTGCTCAGCAGCACTGCTGGCACTAAAAGCAGACTTAATAGCTGGAATTTGTGGCATCTGCTGAGAAGCTCCAAATGTTGAAATGTAGTACATGCATGCTCTAAATTTAGGATATTTGAAAACTGGAAGAATTTGAGCTTGGCCAATTAAATCCACCTACCAGAATCCCAGAGTTAAGTTGTTGTGTCTGCCATTCCCAGTGCTGTGTAGGTTCAGTGATGCCCATTGATAGGACCAGAGATAGAACCATAGAAAGAGTTTGAAACTGGGAGATTTCACAGTCTTAAACACAAAATGGAAGAATGGGATGATTTCTAGTCTGGCATAGAAAGACTTCATTGCAGCAGTCGTTTTCTTTAAATTCAGGACACTTCTGTTGCATGCATTTCTCATATCTGTACCCTTACATGGCACTATTTATTCAGTGATTTAAGGCAAAATGCAAACATGGAACTCTTTATGCTTTCCAGTAAAAAGCAGAAACAAATTCATTCACTGATGGAACTTTCTCTTCGTTCTGCACAGCAGCTCTTCAGTGTTTTAAGACAAGAACTGAGGAGCAGAGCAGAGGCTCCTTGAAGATTAAGGTGAAATGTGTTCATTGAGCAGTTTGCCATTAGGACAGAGCGATGTCTTCCTGAAAAATGATAATTAAAAAACTTTAAAAATGCCACACTGGCATCTATTTGATCCAGCAGTGATGTTACTCCTCCTTCTGAACTTCGATTAATGGCAGATTTGTGTCTTACCTGGCACTGTTAGAGAAGTGCTGTCCATTCATTCACAAATGCTACACCCCGTGAGCTTTGAATGGCCTTTATTTAAGCAAATGGACTCTTAAATTACATTATTGGGTGGAGTGAGTACCTGATTTTAGAGCACACATTGCGTTATTGTACCTAAGAGAGCTCCAAACCCGCACGTGTTGGTGTGTTCTTAGTGCCTTCATGCTAAATTACTTCCTGGAGCATCTCAGATTCCAGGAATGCGAGAAGCCAAAAGATTCCTTGGATTTTCATGAAGAAAGCACTGACATCAGCAGCGGGGTGACTGACGACGCAGGGCGTCCCTGCTCACAGGAGTGTAACATGGCACAGGAGTGTCAGTCAAGTCATTAGAAAAACAGGAGTTTCATCAACTTTTTCTTAGTCGTGAAAGGGAAAGAATCATCTTAGAATCATCTTTTTAACCTTGAAATGTTTTGCCTCTAGATACTAGTATTCTGTGTTTTAAAATGTCTTATTGGAAACACTAATTAGGTTTTGGCTTGTGCTGGGATGTAAATGGGAAACGTTTCCCTGTTTATTGTGAAAACCTCTTTGCTTCGGTAAGAATTGTCTTTGTTTAACTGAACAAACTTTTCCAGCTATAATTAATTGAACAGCTCTCAGTATTCCAGAACTGCAGAAAAAAAAAAATTCTCTTCCTGGCTCTTTGCTCACACAGCTTTAACTCGGGAGCTCCAGGCAGTTTTCCTGAGCGTGGCAACGCTCCATGTCAGGATTTTACAACTGGGCCCTGAAAACGAGTTCAGTGATTGAATCTGGCAGATTGGTTTTGGCTCCAGAGCCAGCATATGCTTTTAACATATGCACGTTGGCAAATCAGATTGAAGTCATAACTAAAAGGGCTGCTCTCTCAATCCTGCCCCTGCTGTTGGGAATTATGTGTAATGAGCAGAAAAATTTGGGGAAGGAGGAGTCTCGGCCGTGGGTAGTGAAGAACCATGCTGACCCCAGGTAAATGTGCTTGCAGATAGCATGGAAATTTTTTTGTTGTTGTTGTTTTGTTTTATTTTTGTTAGTTTGCCAGTGTAGCTGCTGGAGTGCTCTGTAGGAGTTACCTCTTGGTTTTTCTGCCCACAGGATCAAGGCTGATCCAAGAATAGCAGACACCCCACTCTGGCTCTCTGCCTGTGTTTATCTCTGACTATCACCTAACGTGCTCGTACAGGCTCGTTCCTTTCATGCATGTAAATTGTGCTCGTGTCCTGCTCCAAAATGTACCAGTGTTTTCCTTTGCTGCTGGAATTGTCGGGCATGGCAAGGTTTTCCTGGTTCAGACTCCTCAGGCTGGGTCCTGGGTACCAGAACTCCACATGTTGGACTGGTTGGATCTTGTCTGGAAAGTGTTCTGTGCTTGCAAACCAGGGCAGTCACCTTTTTGTGAGAGTTGGGAAAGGCTTGGATCTGATGTAGATGACCTGGCCAGAGCCACTGTTGGAATCACGGAATCGGGATAATGGAATGGTTTGGATTAGAAGGGGCCTTAAAGGTGATCTTGTCCCACCCCCTGCCATGGGCAGGGACACCTTCCATGATCCCAGGTTACTCCAAGCCCTGTCCAACCTGGCCTTGGACACTTCCAGGGATGGGGCAGCCACAGCTTCTCTGGGAATCTGTTCCAGGGCCTCCCCACCCTCACAGGGAAGAATTCCTTCCCAGTATCCCATCTATCCCTGCCCTCTGGCAGTGGGAAGCCATTCCCCTTTGTCCTGTCCCTCCATGCCTTGTCCCCAGTCCCTCTCCAGCTCTCCTGGAGCCGCTTTAGGCCGTGGAAGGGGCTCTGAGGATCCTTCTCTTCTCCAGGCTGAGCAATCCCAGCTCTCCCAGCCTGGCTCCAGAGTGGAGGTGTTCCAGACCTCGGAGCATCTCCATGGCCTCGCTGGGCTCGCTCCATATTAATCGAGGTCAGGACTGCAATTAGGTCCAGACTCATGCAAGAATAGTTCATGTCCCGAATTGTTTGCGGTAGTTTTCACCTTATGGAGAGTTTTAGAGTTGGGAGCAGCAGCAGGAGCAGCTTTGGTGGTTTCCCTTCCTCTGCATTTCCTGTGTGCATGAGAGACCCAACAGCTCCATGTGGGGCTGGGGGGACAGATGGAAATCGGTCACATCCTTGACCCTGTAACTGTGACCATATTGTCATAGTTAAACTATCATGTATATTTATCTGCCTCTTATCAACAACTGTATACACTTTAATTCGGTTTTCATTATTTTCTGCCTCTCTAGAAACCTTCCTCCTGCCCCAGCTTTGCAGATGTTACAAATATGTTTTTCTAATGAGACACATGGCATATTCCAGAGCAGCACCAGTGCTTGTTTCCAGCCTGAAAATGGAATCTTTTTCCTGTTGGTAAAGTAAAGTTTGTAAAATGTGATTACAATAAATAAACCATAGACTCGAGAGCTCTTTTTAAGTTTCGTAGTGAGTTCCCAACGATTACTTCATGTTTTTTATTTTAGTGAGCTCAAATTTAGTTTTTCCTTTGATTTGTAGTAACATGAAGTAAAACCTGTCTGATGCTGCACCTTATTTTTAAGTGTGGTTTGCAAAGGATGGAAAAGGTGTTATTTCTGTCTGTGGTAAGAAGGATCAGAGCTGCCAGTTCTAGATTTAAACTGCTCTTGTACAGTTTTATATTCTCTAAGCAGAGGAAGCTCCGAAGGCAGATTCAGTGGAGAAAGGATCCCAATAAATATAATATTATCCAGATGGCTTTCATTCCATTAGTGTCTGCCTGCAGGATAACTCTCTAAACTCATGGCATAGCCAAGCCAAGGCCTTAGTAACTTGATAACGAGCCACTAAAATTTGAGAACTCTTATCTTCTGAGACGTGAGCCAGTCATTGTTTTAAGGGAATTCAGAAGAACCCTTTCTGGGGTCAGTTGGATGTGATTAAATTTCTTCTTCCTTTTCTGTGAGGATCTGGACTGTCTGCCGTGAAAGATGTTGCACATGTTGAGATGATCCTTGAATAGGGCCCAGCCTGGTAATTCCTATTTTTTCTGCTGTAAATGTGAGAAGTTCTTGAAATTCTGTAAAATACTTTTGAATCTGTGAGGAATAGCTCCTGTCTGAAGCTGGTTGTATTTTGGAGCAACAATTTTGTGTTTCTTCTGAATCAACATCTCTGTTGTTATTTTATTCACATATAATTACATACTCTGAGATACATTTTTTCTCCCTGCTGCTTGAAGAGGGGTTTTAGTGTTTGAGAATCCAAATTGTAAATACGCCACTGTTTTCCACATCAGCATGACATGGTTTGGGTTTTGGATACTCTGTCTTGCCTCAGAATCTTTTTCCTTCTCCAAGTAATGAGACTTCACTCTGATTTCTTTTCAACTCTGTTGCCATCCTTGGGATTTTGCCATCTTAATGACTTTGAGCCATAGCATTTGGTTCCAGCAATAAATTTTAGCTCACTGCACTGAACACCTTTCCTTTTTATTTTTTAGTCCCTTGCAAAACCCCACACTGATCTTTAAAGATTTGGGATTCTTCTCTGCAGGAGCCTCTGTATAGTTCCTGTAAGTCGAATATGGGGGGTTACCGTGGGCTACCCCACTCTGACCATAAATATTGTGATATTTCCACGTGCTTTAGTTCACTCAGACCCATTTAGAAGGCCTGGGGACAGGCAGGATGGGAGACTGTGCCTGTGTGTCTCAGGCCTTGCTCAGACTGCCAGGAGGGAGGTGAATTTTGCCATTCCCACCTGCTTCCATTAGGACGGGATTTTCTTTCCTGCTTTAGAAGAAGGAGAGCCTTGTTTAGAAGAACAAGGTTTTCCTTTCTTGCTGTTGCTGTCACTGTTGGCTCCCACTTTGTTTTGCTGTAGCAGGACAGAAGGCAATGAAAAATAGCAGAGAAGAGGTGGGTGAGCAGGGAAAACGTTTTATTCCTCCTTTTTCTCTCCAGGTTGGGAGGGGCTCTGAGCAGCCTGGGCTGGTGGAAGGTGTCCTTGCCCATGGCAGGGGGTTGGAACAAGATGGGGTTTTTCCACCCCAAACCATTCTGTGACTCTGTGATTTTTCAGCAGTCTTGTCACTGGATCCTCCTGGGGACACAGGCAGAGGGAGGAATGTGAGAGAATGTTTTTTGTGGGAAACCTCACTGTCTTCACCTGAGTTAGCAGGTGCTCAAAGCAGAGGAGGGATGATGTGATTTTCTAACTCCTCTGGAGTGCATACAATTTTTGCATACAATTAGTTTCCCTTTGCCAAAAATATCTTGATCCCAGTGCTCCTAGAAATCCCCAGAAGAGCCCACTTTGGGGAATGATTTGTTTGTGATGGATGTCCCTGAAAGTCTGTGATCCCACAGCTTCTCCTTGAGATGCTGCACGTGCTCTCCAGATGCCAGTCGCGTCCAAAGCCATTCTAATGAAAGTACCTTTTCTGGGAAAAAGTTACCCTGAAACTTGCTGTAAATTCTCTGCCAAGTGCTGCTTGGCCTCCTCGGTTATGTCTAAATAAAACAATGTGGTTTAGCTCCAAGGAAGGGGGAAAGCCCATGATGAAGTCTGTTCTTTCTCAGAGCACTCTCACCCAGCTCCAATGTGATCCCCTTGGGAATGGAGTGGCTGTCCAATTCCAGAGGGAGGGAATTCCACAGAACTTACAGGTGGAATACTGACAGCACGTGGCAGTATCAGACATCAGTGTGATTCCTTACAAGCTGCACAGGACAGAAGCAGTTCCCATTTCACTTCCCGGTCCTGTGCACATTCCCAGTTCACCTGTGGCATCACTCCAAGACAACTTCATGGCAAAAAACTGGACAAAGCCATGGTGGCATTGCTGTTCTAAGAAAACTGAGGGTCTGTGTCCCCAGCGAGCTGCTGCTGGAATATGACAGCTTCCCAGGGCTGGATCATTTCATGTGTGGAATTTAATGAGCTGCCAAACGCTTCTAAATGTCAGGAAGACCAGAGGAAAATGGCACCGTGCAGAACATGGCACAGGCAGGAGCACAGAGACAGAAATTAATTCTTTAGCTCGCAGCGTCTCCCAGTTAATTTTCCATGAAGGTTTCTCCCCTTCCCCTCCTGCAGTGTTTTCCAGACTGTGAAATGATCAGTGATTCCTTGGAGGCAGATGGATGCCCAGGTTAAGGCCGCAGGGTTGAGAACGGCATTTTATTTTCTAAGAAATGAGTAATTTCATTTATTTTCTTAGTGTGACGTGACCCAGTGTTGGTGTTTCATTCAGCTGAACTGCACCTCTTCTTTCTGCTTCAGTCCTGTGATAATGCTGCTTATCTGGTGGAATGTCAGTGACCAAAGGAAGATAGAGCTGTTCCCAGAGCACAGCCAGGTTGGGAGAAAGGAAGTAGTTGGATGAAAGTGTGGAGGGAGGAATAGAAAGCCCATTCTCAAGCTAGAAATTTTGCAGAGAAATAAAGAGGGTTTTTTCGGCAAAATAGCAATTGAAGCCATTTTAGTGACCCTTGATAGAATAATGAATAATTTATCCAATTTGCACTGCAATGCCAGTGGTGGGGTTTGGAAAATCAGGACAGCAGGATGAGAACATCCTTCCTGACACTGCTTTTTGCATTCCAAAGTCTGCTCCCCTTTGGACGCAGGGGAACCAGGCAGTCTGAGCTGTCACTTTTAAAGCACTTTTAAAGCCTTTGGAAAAATTGTTGAGATTAAAAAAAGAAACAGAAGGGGAAAAAAAAAAAAAACAAAAACCTTTCTCCTTGCCATTCCTCCCAAAGCAAGTTTTCCACGTCCAAGGTCTGCTTATGTGGAAGCCGTTTATAACCCTGGCACTTGTGGATATTTTGCAGAGTGGAAATTCCTTCAGGATAGGTGTTATTTCTGGTGCAGACTCCGTGGCATTTGCTGCTGGCTGACCACAGGCTCTGGCTGCCCGGGACCTTGAGTCAGTCACCAGGGTTTGAGCAGGGCCATGGTTCCCTGTGCAGCAGTGTTCCCACCATGGGAGTGTCAGGGAAGCTGGGATGTGGCCTAAATCTTTATTTACCACAGAAAGTGGCAGATAGAATCTCCTGTCAGATGAGCTTTTCCAGTGCTCCTGAGCATTCCCAATCTAAATTGAATTTAATTCTGTATTTAATTTTGGTGCTTTTAGCCTCCCTGGCCTACCTCTTTGCCCTCATCACCTCTGTGGAACTTCGAATCCCATGCTAGAGGCTCTGCAGGGTACACAGAAAAGATAAATAATTAATTTTGGCTCCTCCCTTAAGTATCTGCATTTAAAAAGTGTGAATGACTCTTTTCCAGGCCGGATAAGAGTTGAAATTCTCTGGAACAGAGAATTTGCTGAAAGGCATCTCCCAAATGCCTGTTGACAATTCCTGCTCTTCCCTTAGGGAAGTCAATCAGCTCTGAATTGGATGAGCTTGAGTGATTCATCCTATCCCTTTCAGAAAGTCTTTGGAAGGATGAGCTGCTGGGTGGTTTTCAAAGTGGTGATTGTAGCAACCCTGATATTCTCATTCTTTGACAGAAAAGCAAACGGGTAACAGGAGAAAGTCAATGTCCTGTTAAAAACATCCTGGCCCTGGCAATCCAGGATGGATCCGGTGCTTAAAACACCTCTGGTTTTGTAGATGCTGCTTCACAACTCGGAAGAAAAGGAGAAGAGGGAAAAATTAGTGGGTGTGTTTGTAGAGTGATAATGGCAGCAGGGTTTCAGGGTGCACCTTGCAGCTGGGAAAATGGGAACAGCACATATTTTTACAGAGTGGAGTTACTCCAGCCTGAAGGGTGTTCAAAGTCGTGACAAAGGGAGTTCTGCTTGCAAATCCCATTATGGATAAATGGTTTCTGACGGGATTGGTGCAGCTCACTCTTCCTGCCCTCGCACATGCACACAGGCACAGCTTTGAAAATGCCTTTCATGGTACTCAGCTGCTTTCATTAATGCCCAAATCAGTTCATATTCCCTCATATGTATGTTTTTCTCTCTGAACTTTGTATAAAGGAATTGATCCTTTCTTCCCTCCGTTCTTTTCTTTTGAATGGTTAAATGGAAGAGGCTTTTTTTTTTATTTTTCCACAGCGTTAATGAAGTCATTACTGGGAATGGGAGAGGTGTTTTCATTGCAGCTGGCACTTTCAAGCCTTCCACTGGGGTGGCAGGTATCCTTGGGGAAAAATCAAGCAAAATAGATCAGTCTGGCTGTATATTGAGAAGGTGGATGAGTTATGTTGTGTGTGAGAGTATTATGGTAACTGTACATTAATGTGTAATCTCAGCGCTGTGTTCATTCTTACAGCAGGAGTCAGGGGGGCTAATCACAAGCTGGTGCTGCTGTTATTACTTTATTTATATTCCTTTATTGCCTTGCAGCCCTTTCTATTGAGCAAAACCTCACTGCTCCACCAGTTCTGTGGTCTGGAGCCTCAAGGGGGGCAAAACTGAGGTTCAGGTGGGCAAAACTGAGCTCCACATAAGAAAGGCAAAACGCAAAAAGCCACGGGGATAGTGGTAAAGTAAAGTAAAGATTAATGGAGGCAGGACTGAATTAGCAAGGTTTGATTGAAGTTGCAAACAGTCAAGGGTATTTTTAGTGTTCCTAGCGGAGGAGCATAAAAATAACAATAAATAATAAATAATCCTGTGCCTGTGGATTATTTAGAGCAACAGACACAGTTATTACAAAAGCTGTTCAGGTGTCTGAGGCTGAGCAGCTCCTTCCCGCTTCCGTGACCTTCCAGTCCGGTTTTCCTCCTCAGGTGGGATTTATCCGTGCCGGGCTCCCCCATGCACGCCCAGGAAGCCACGAAGTGTCCTCCTGCCTCAGCCAGTGTTCCATAATGGATTTCTCCCCTCATTCCACAGCCCCTTCATGCTGCTGCCGCCGCTGATGGAGTGGATGCGGGTGGCCATCACCTACGCCGAGCACCGGCGCAGCCTGACTGTGGACAGCGATGACATCAGGCAGACGGCCAGGCTGCTCCTCCCGGGGCTGGACTGCGAGCCACGCCAGCTCAAGTACGTGGGCTAAGCTTTGGAAAGCTCCTCCAGTCCTTGGGGCTTCTTAAAATGTTCTTTTACCGCACTTCCCAGAAGCTGGATCTCACTGTGCCGTACGGTCGATAACCCGTTTAACCTTCTGGTACTTCCGGAGATAAAACAACTTTGGCCAAACTCTGCAGCTGGGGCAGAAAGATTTTTGTCTTTCTGAAAGTTAAATATGAAATACGAGTATTTGGGTTTGGATTTTTTTTATGCCTCAGCCTTAATTACAAGATTATTCTTTGCTTTTTAAGATAGTATGAATGGAAGATCTAAACTAGCAAAAAAACCCATTGTTTCCAGAGTGCATTATTTGATCCTTTAAAGCAGTCATTTTGTATCCAGCACATTCAAGGGGAAAGAAGGTATTGGAACTGGTTGGGTTTTTTTTATTATTATTTATTTATTCCTGGCTTGCTGTGGGATAGGAGCAATATGCAAAGGCAAGTGCCATCCCTTCAAAAACGTTTGTTTTTCTGAGGTTCACTGAATTTCAAGTGGAGTCATTTTATTTCACTTTTTTTTTTTTTACAGAATTTTTCTTCTTCTATTTCTTCTTACTATTATATAAAGATTTGCATTATATTCTAGGTAGTATTGTAGGTTTTGATACCAGTTAGGACAAGGTTGTGATAGCCCAGCTGTAGGATTTTATGTAAGATTCATCCTGAATCTTCTGTGTGAGGTGATGAGTGGTCTGCTCCTCTGGCAGGCTGTCCAGGCTCTCCAGAGAAGGATGGCTGTGCTGAAAGCATCTCATTTATCAGAGGAACTTGGCAGGCTGATATCTCACTCACTGAGAGTTTGCTCAAGAGCCTGTGCTGGAAACCAGGCGGGTACTGGGGAAGGCATTCACCCCAAAATAACATCAAAGGGCTGAGCCTCCCCACGCCAAACTCCAGCTGGGAAGGGATCCTTCGGTGGAGGAGACACGCTTCCAGGTCTGGGATTCAGAAGAGTCTGAGCAGACAGCCAGAGGATTTACAGTAATCCCTGGGCTCCTTCCAGATGACATAAAAGTTGTCCTGATAGTCATCTAAAGGATAAGGATTTAGTAGATCCTTGTAGAAATGTTAAATTGAGTTGCTGGAAAAGCATTGAGAGTGTTCCGCTGCCTAAATTTGGTTTTTATTTCATCCTTTATAAAAATTTCTATATTTTTTGCCCAGAAAAGACTAAAGATCCATATCTTCTTTTATGGCATGGGCACCATCCAGGAATTCCTTTGTCTTTCACAGACCTGAATGCTGCTTCAGTTCCTTCAGGAGACTGGATGCTAAAGCTGCTACTGAGAAATTCCAGCAGGATCTTGGCTTCCGGATGCTGAACTGCGGGAGGACGGATCTGATCAACCAAGCCATCGATGCACTGGGCCCCGACGGGGTGAACACCATGGATGATCAGGTGTGCCACAGAACAAACACTCAGAGCCCCAAAATTCCCTGCATCAGCAGCTCGCTCCTTCCTTTCCACGTGGCAAATCAATACCAGGTCGTGTTTGTTGCCTCTCCAGGGGTTTTCTAATTCTAGCTCGTGTTTTAGGCTGAAAATGCGTCCCTTAAAACACAAAAAAATACTTCCCCACCCCACTCTCATGCCACCCCTCCAGAAAATCCCATTAGAGCCCGGAGTGGATTGTTTATCAGCTGGAATGTCTGTTCCCTGGAGGGGCTGTCTCAGGCACTGATGGCAGGCAGGTTAACACAGGGGCAGTGAATGGAAAGTCTGATACGTGCTGAGAGGATGTCAAAGCAGAGTGATTTCTTTTCCAGTGACACTCCCCTCTGGCTCCACAGCCCAAATCCAGGCAGGGTCAGTGAGGAGTGACCACAAGGTGTTTCTGTCTCATGGCTTTCAGGCTCGGAGCAGTTTGGAATACAAGAAACAGCACAGAGAGCCCCACCCCAGTGGCCTGGTGTCAGTCATTGTTAGATTTGCTCAAAGTCCATCACGCTGATGTGTCTGTTTATCCATTTTTAACTGTTCCCTGCTCAGCTACGCTGAACCATAGGGATTTGGTAGTCCTGGGAGTCTCTGACTGCTTCTGCTCGTGCTGTCAGTCCCATCAAGTAACAGCAGAGTCTGTCCTCTGGGGCATCATTCAATGCATGGAATTAGCTTTTAATTTAAAAAGGGGGGGGAAAAAGCCACCTCTCCTAAATAAACACTCGTTATAGCTGTCACAGCGAGGAGAATGAGCTGTCACGTCTCTGGAGCAAGAGGATATTGAGCAGTGGGAAGGTTTTACGTTCAGGTAGAGAGGTTTGTTCACAGCCAGCATTTTACTGCAGCAGCATTTCAGACCCAGCTCTGAACCTGGCACACCTTCCGTGGCACTTCCCACCATCCTGCAGTTTTAAGGGAAGTGTGAATGTATACACAAATAGCAGAAACTGCTCCTGGACATATCTGGGTCTGTAGTTGCCTTATTTACAAATCCAGTACCAGGAGCTTTGTGGTCGCTGGGGTGAGTATCACATCATAGATATTCACATCAGTAAAGTGTCTGAGGTGGCAGATTTATATTATTAAGGTTTCCCGCTTCCTCTATTACACTTTTTAAAGTAAGTTTTTGCAGTTCTTGTTCCTGTAGCCCAGAGGCCTCTTGTTCTCTCAAAGATTATTTTGTGATTTGCATTGTGAGCCACTGAGCCCCAACACCACAGACACTGGTGCCAGGACTGTCACTTCTTGCTGCAGGATGCTCCCTGCCTCTCATCCAGCCAGCAAAATGAGGGCTGTCTGGCTTTTGTCAGCGTGGAGACCCCTGTGGGCAGCTCCTTGGGAAGTTTGAGCAGTTTCTGCTGTCGCTTATTGATGTCTCATCCTGTGGGTGTGATCCTCCTGCCAGCCCTGCTGCGAGCGGGGCAGCTCTGTCATCTTTGCCCCTCAAAGAGTGTTTTGGCACCAACAGAAAGGGCAGGACAGGCCCCCTCTGGAGTCATTGTTCCTTGGAAATTCTCCACTTGACTCTGGAGCAGCTCAGCTCTGTGTCCAAGCAAGTGCCTGCATGGCACTGCCAACCTCAGGCAGAGTTAAAATCCAAGTTCTGGGAATGAACTCTGCCATAGCTGGAATAGGAAACCAAAGCTGGACTTTGCCACCAGCTTGTTTTGCCTCTTTTGGAAAAGAATAAAACAAAGCCAGATGCCCAAACTTGGGAAAACTGACTGATTTAATACAAAGGCTTTAGATCCAGGTTTGGTTTTTGACCACTCCCAGGGTGTGAGCATGTCCAGGATGTTCAGACCCACTTCTCCATCTGTGTGCATGGAGATTTGTGGAAAAGAACTCAGAACGTCCCCTCAGAAATGTGAGTTTGGAGCAGGATCCTGCATTCAGTGCTGGTGGGGACCAACCAGCACTCTGGTTTCAGGGGATTTGAGATGTTTAGGAAGACAGTCTCTTCTTCTTCCCTTTACGAGGAGCAAGCAGGGAGTGCAAAACTAACATTAAAAATTTGAAAAAGGACGATGTAAGTCTGTATAAGCCTGTAGTTTTAGAACCCTGACTGGGGCTTGTGTCTGCAGACCTGAGTTTTGAATTCTCAGTTTATTTGTCTATAATGAGTGTGGAGCCTCCCGAGCCCCAAAAAAGCCAAAATATCTCACCCAGAGAGAATCTCATCCAGAAATATCTTCACAAATGGACCTGCCCCAGAGCAGGAAGCTGGGAGTTGTGGCTGCTTTGGAAAGACACCTTTGCAGAGTCAAGAGCAGAACTCCTGTGTGAGAGATGTAATTCCATTTTACAGTACAGGTCCCATTAAGGGTGAAGCTCTGCTATTGCACACTGAGCAGCGGAGATGCTGCCTGTAAAAAATTCAAATGCCTGCAGTAATTAAGGGGAGGGGGCAGGAAAGCTGTGGGATGTGAGCAGGAATGGATTTTACCAGGCCATTTCCTTTCTGTCCTTGGATACTTCAGGAATGAACTCCATAAGTAAGGCTCATTTTTCTCATAATTCATCTCTGAGCCGTCATGGTTTGCTGGTTAAGTAGAGGGAGAGAGATTTATGAGATTGAAATGCTGAAATATTGAGGCAAATAGGATTTTAGCAATGGGGAGAAGTTGCCAAATAAATTCGTCTTCTGTATTTTTGTGTTGCTTTCTGCCTTCAGTTCATTTGGCTACAAATGAGCCAAGAAATGGCATTTCTTTGTTGGCAGCCTCGGGAAAGCTGGAGAATTTTGGACAATACAGGGCTGGGATTTTCAGTGATCCTTTTTGTGTTCTTTCAGCCTTGTCCAGTGGTGTTTTGTCCAGGTCATTTTCCAGTATCAGTTTTGCCCACTCTGCAGAGAAACCAAAAATGCTTTTTAAACGTATGTGTGCTGCCCCATCACATACTTTGTGCATTAATTTTCAAACTTGCTGTGTCCATGACAGTGTCACTGTTGATAGGGATAGAAGGATAACTTTGTTTTGATTTTTCTTTCCTTTTCTGAAGGGTATGACCCCCCTCATGTACGCATGTGCTGCTGGAGATGAAGCCATGGTCCAGATGCTTATAGATGCTGGAGCAAATTTAGATATCCCAGTGAGTAACCCTCTGCCCGTAATTATCCAGCTGTGAGCTAACAGGGGGAGTTCTGAATTCTCTCCTAGCAGCTGAATGCTTCGGTCCTGGAAGCTTCAAGCAAGGCACTTCTCTCAGAAACCATCGCTTCAGGGATTTTGGAGGGGGGAGAAAACCTTCAAAACCTCTTGGAGCACTCAGTGGCTCCAATTAGGATTGGCACTGGCGAGTCTAATGGGCACGGGGAGGGGGAGGAGAGGAGCTGCCACGGGGACAAACCAGTGAGCCCATTAAAAATCCCAGGGGATGGGGCAGAGCCAGTGGTGGTGGCAGCGCTCTCCGCTCTCCGAGTGGCCCAAGTCCCCATTCCCTGGGGCTGTCCCTCACGGAGGGAGGAGCCAGTTCTGTACAGGGCGGGGGATGAAGGCAGACAGGCTGCAGTGGGTGCTGAGTGCCTGCTTCCCTTCTGCAGGTGCCCAGTGCCTCTCCCCGATACCCCTCGGTCCATCCCGACAGCCGGCACTGGACTGCCCTCACCTTCGCGGTGCTGCACGGGCACATCTCGGTGGTTCAGGTGAGGTTCCGGCCGGGAATCCTTCTGGGAGACACCTGGGGGCTGAAATGCAGCACTGTGAGCCCTCGCTCTCAGCCTTCCTGAGCTTCTGAGCCTCCTAAAAACCAGTGAGAAAACAGCGTGGTGTTTGAAACGAGGAGGGTGAAAATCGGTGACACAGTTTCTCGCAAGGCCTTGATAACCAAACGCAGCGTGCTTCCTTCTTTTCTTTGGTTTCAGTATTGCTCCAAGGCTCACTGCTTCCAAAACAGTGCCGCACAATCATTTCCTTGGTTCTAAATAAACCAGTGGAGTGGTTACAGGTTGGCTGCTTGATGGGGAGCTTTGTGACAGTAGATATTAATTGGTTTATAAATTTACATGTGCAAAAATCCAGTGTGTGCTGATTTCTGCTCTAGTGGCAGCAAATCATCTGTAACTTCCTTCATAATCCTTGAGAACTGCATAAGCAAGACTTAAGCTGTCGTGGGATTTGAGCCTGTGGCATCCTCCCTTTTCTGTGGAGTTATCACAGGGGGCAGCAGGATGGGGTGGAGCCCCAGAAATGCTACCCAAACTTCCAGGGAATGAAAAACTGATCATAGCAGATAATCAATTGCTGTTGAATTTAATTTACCTTCTGCTCAAAGGGAAGGAGGAAAGAAAAAAGAAAAAAAGAAAGTAAATGGAGGCTGCACACACTCATCTTTTGTTTGTGTACATTTGTACGTAATTATAAAGATTAGATTCCACCTGGCAAACTGCCCAGGCAGCCTTTGGTATTCCAGAGGTTGGACAGCCTTAATTTATGTGTAAGATACGAGTTTGATTCTCCCAGGAGATGAAGCCAAGTGTATCAAAGCTTCTGTTGTGCGCTGCAGTGCCCATGATCGTGGAAGCATGGAATAATCCTGGTGGATACAGAGCCTTTTGCCAGCCCCACCTGGACATAAAACATCCCCATCAGCCTGAAACCTTCTCCCCTTCACCTGGGAGGGGTTCTTTCCCTCACAGCAGCTCAGTGAAAGCAGGTTCTGTGTGACAAATCCCTGCAGCTGCCAGCCCTCCCTACACAGGCTCCACGAGGTATGACCAGCCTGGTAATTCCCTGGGGGAACCCTGCTTCCTGTGTACAGCATGGAACTGAGATGGGCTTCCTGCTCTGACTGCAGAGCCCTTTGGAGCTGGGAGGTTCCAACTGCACAGCCACGACCATAAAGGAGGTTAAAACAGGAGGTGGTGCTCTCCAGATGTGTGCCCTGCTCACTCCGAACCCACCGGTTCTCCTTTCTGACACACAGCCCTGGCTGGTTTGTCCTTCTGAATTGCTCTTTGTCCCAACTCCCTGCCTTTCCTGTGGCCCTTGCAGCTGCTCCTGGATGCTGGTGCCCACGTGGAGGGCTCTGCCGCGAACACTGGCGAGGACAGCTACGCCGAGACCCCTCTCCAGCTGGCCTCAGCTGCAGGTGAGCTCCCCGTGGCCTCAGCTCGCTCCATCTCTTCCTGCCACCAGCCTGCTGGGCCCTGAGTATCTGTTTTCCAACGTGTCCCACACTTGCCTCCTCCCCACAGCCCCCACAGCAGAGCTGATGGCACCCACTCCTTCACAAAGCACTGCCAAGGAACATAAACCAGCCCCTGTCTAGTCTGGGCATGTCTGTGGACCTCAGCAACACCCAAATACGAAAAATTAACAAGTTTCCATTCAGCCTGGGGAAAAATAACTGTTATATAAAGAAATTTGGTTTATTCATTTATTAAATGCAAGTAAAAATCCTCCATTTCTTCTAGCAGGCTGTCAGGAGTTGAGCATTCTGCAGATGAGTCTGTGCTGGCCTTGTTTGTCAACACTTTACACCTCAAAGTGGTTTTAGTTTTTTTCCTTAATTTCTTTCTGCACTATTTTTGTGCATTTATGAAGATGAGTGCCTGGCTTGCTCTGCTCCAAGCTTTATGGAAGGGATAAAAAAGGCCTCCTCCCCTCCCAGTGTGTCCCAGAGTGCCACCACTCCCTGCTCCATCTAACGGGAACAGAGCCAGGGAGTCCTGCCTGCTGCCCAGCCTGTGTTTTGTGCTTCCAAAGAGGGGCCCATCCTGATGTTGCTGTCCTTTTTCCCCAGGGAATTACGAGCTGGTCAGCTTGCTGCTCGGCCGGGGCGCCGATCCACTCCTGAGCATGCTGGAGCTCAACGGGATGTCATCGTCACTCCACGAGGACATGAACTGCTTCAGCCACTCAGCAGCACACGGGCACAGGTAATGCTCTGTTCCTGCTCAGAACAGGGAGCTTTTTTTGCACTCCTAGGTGTTGCTGTGTGTCCTGTGTGACTTTGTGGCCCAAACCCCTGCGTGTGCAGTTCAGCAGATGGGGTTCAGACTCTCTTGGCGACAAAGAAAGATCTTAGTTTGCTATTTCTTGTTCCCACTTGCTGGTCTGGCTGTGCAGCACTGAGAGTGAGCTGGTTCTAGGCCCTACATCAGCAGACCAAGTCTCACCTGAGGGTAGGTTATGAGATTGGGGTTTTGAGATCCTGGTTCATGTTCTGAGATGGAATCTGGTCAGGTTGAGGTGGCAAAAATAACCTACAGCAAAGCCTGGTTGGCTGCATCTCTGGTTTTTTGGATGGCCAACCAAGAGGTGAATCATTAAACCAGCCAGCCTGGGCTCCCCAACCCTGTTTTCAGGGTAGTTGTTCAGAAATAAGACATTACTTGCAAGCTCCTCCAGAAATTTTTGTGTTCTCAGAAAAAGCTGTTAGTGAGGTTTGAGGCTTGTTCCGCCATAGGGTAGGATGGGGTGATCCTGAAGCTGGGTCCTTAAATAAGCTGGATTCAGCCCCAGGGAGTGGTGTGGGTGCGAGGAGAGCACCAGCTGGTGGCAATGCAGCAGCACAGCCCTGCTGGGTGGCCCTGCTGGGCTGGGGAATGTCTGCAGCAGCTGTCCCCAGCTGCCTGAGGGACACCAGGGATGCAAACTCCCCAGAGCGGCCGGACACCAACAAGAAAGTCTCTTTCTTGCAACTGCCGTGTGAAATTCCAAACAAACCCCCCATCTGAGGAGCACAGGCCATGCTTTTGCCCTTGCTGCCGGGGCACCAGTATCTAGGGTGTGGGGTAGGAAAAGGACAAGCGGTTTCAGTGCTGCTCCACAGTGCCAGCTGCCTTTGGGAAGGAAATTATTGTTTACTGAGCCCGATCCCTGACCCCAAATCCCCACAGTCCTGTCTGAGTTGTTGATATTCCATTTGTTATTAAGTGAAACCTCTCGCCCCTGCTCAGGAACGTCCTGCGCAAGCTCCTGATGCAGCCCCAGCAGGTGAAGGGGGACGTGCTGTCCCTGGAGGAGATTCTGGCCGAGGGGGTGGAGAGTGACAGCTCCAGCCAGGGCAGCTCCAGCGAGGGGCAGGTCCGGCTGTGCAAGACGCGGATGAAGGCTCTGCAGGAGGCCATGTACTACAGCGCCGAGCACGGCTACGTGGACATCACCATGGAGCTCAGGGCGCTGGGTGAGCCCTTCCTTCTGGCCACTCTGCACACCTGGGGCGTCAAAACCTTCCTTTTCTGCCCCTCTCGCTTCGAAGAGCAATAACCCCAACTGCAAAGCTATCTAATTTAAATTTTAAAAGTGTTTAAGGCTCCTCACAAGTTGGGTTTTTTTTTCAATTTCCTGCTGCTCTGGGATGTCCCTCACTCTTGGCTGTTGCCGTGTGTCGAAAGCAAGGGGCATCTCTCCCTGTCAGATACTGACACTGAAAATTCAGTGTTTATTCAATGGTTTGAGGTGAAGGAACAAATCTGATCTCAAGGTAGGAGAGAGAAAAGCTTTGAAGCTTGTGTGTAACCAGGAGAAAAGACCTCACACCACAATTGTGTGGCATTGTGTATCCTTACAACTTCCGTTCAAATTTATTTTGTGGTTCTGACTAACCATGAAGCTCAGAACAAAACAAGGAGTCTCTGATCCTTAACAATCAGCAGAAATTTCCAGTTTCTGATCCTGCTGCCAGTCCTTTGTCACTTAATCTGTCAGTGACCCAGTTCAGTCACCTTTAATATCAAGATAAAAATCTATCTGCTGTTCGGATGTAGGTAGAGCTACTTCAGTGCTGCCAAGTGTTAGTCATAGGAGCAGGATAATCTCCTCACAGGCACTTCAGGAAATCATCTTTCACTGTCCCTTTCTCCTGTGGCTGCAGGAGTGCCCTGGAAGCTCCACGTGTGGATCGAGTCCCTACGGACAACCTTCTCCCAGTCCCGCTACTCCGTGGTGCAGACGCTGCTGCGGGAGTTTGTCACCATCAAAGAGGAGGATTACAACGAGGAGCTGGTCAGTGAGGGGCTGCAGCTCATGTTTGACATCCTCAAAACCAGCAAAGTAAGTCAGAGTTTTGTAACTGTGCCAGAGCTGAGTGTTGTGGGTTTTTTTGTTGTTATGCACAGCAGGAACATGGGAATGGCTGGGCAAAGTCCCTGAGGAGTTACGGCGTGGAAATGGCCCTGGAAGCACTTACCTAAATTCATGTACAGCCCCAAAACAGTCCTCAAACACACACCTAGGGGAAGCTCTACAGCTCTTTATACCTCCATAACCCCACAGATGCTGTAATTCCTTTAAATTAAAGCTTGTCCCTCTGTGGGGAGGTTACTCCTGTAGGGTGCAGTTGCTGTGAGCCCCAGGTGAGCCCTCACAGCACATTCGGAACCTGCTCGGTGTCGAGTTGCTGATCCCTGTTCCATCCTCCTCACAGAATGATTCCATCAACCAGCAGCTCGCATCCATCTTCACCCACTGCTATGGCAGCAGCCCCATTCCCAGCATTCCCGAAATCCGGAAGACTCTGCCAGCTCGGCTGGGTAAGGTGCTCACCTGAGCAGTGAGCTTCTCTTGATTGCTGCCGGGGGTTTTTTGTTTGTTGGTTTGTTTGGATTTTTTTTCTAAAAAGCATGCAGTTTCAAAAAAATTGAAAAAAAAGAAGTCACCTTTTTTTGTTGTCCCTTTACCCAACAGATCCTCACTTTCTGAACAATAAAGAAATGTCTGATGTAACTTTCTTAGTGGAAGGAAAGCTCTTCTATGCACACAAAGTCCTGCTGGTTACTGCATCTAACAGGTGAGTCACTAACCAGGGGCATAATTAATCCAACCGTGATTATCCCTGAAATCATGGGTGGTGGTTGGAGTGTCCACATCCAGCCACTCCCTGCCTTCCCATTCCTTCTCCCAGAGTTTGCAGGGAGAGCTGCACTTGCTCCAGCTTTCCTGGAATCTCACACTGGCCTGGTGCACTTTTAGTTAGCAGTTTCTTTCTCTGTTCTTGGCATAGTAACGGGGTTTTCCAGCTATCACAGGGTGGGAGTAGATCAGATCCAAGCAATTTACAGGTTAAATTGTCCCTGAACTAATCATCATTAAATTGGTCAAAATGTTTCGATTTTCAATTTGCAAAGAACAAGGAAGGGTCTTTGTTTTCCCCTTGCTATTTGTGGTGAGTGTGTGACACGCTAATACAGTTAAATTAAATCTTTTCAATTAAATCTGTTTAAAACCATTCCCAGGTTCAAGACACTAATGACCAATAAAACAGAGCACGACGGCCACGGCAGCAAGACTGTTGAAATCAGCGATATGAAATACAACATTTTCAAGGTATGGGACTCATTCCACTTTTTCTTTATTCTTTTTCATCTTCTCAGCTACTTGGAAGGTAAGACAAACCCAGGGAGTAATATCATAAGTCGATAATAAATAATATCGGAAGTAGATAATATTACAAGTAGAAATGGAGTGCCTTTCAACACACCTGAACTTCAGGAGTATTCTGAAATACTCTTTTTCCAAAGTTCCAGCCCTAAAGCAGAATCCTCCAGTCTATATTCTTATTTTCTTCCTAGGCAGCTGGCTCCTCCATAAAGCAGGAGAAACTAGTCTTCTACTGAAAAGTGGTTTTATACTTTTAACGCACCATTTTCATGCTTTCTATGGCACCATTTTCATGCTTTGCTAAGCAAAAAGTATCTTATTTACAGCAGGTGCATTGCCAGGCTTCATATTAATTCAAATCAGATGATCAGTAATCAGTGGTGTCCCTGTCAGAAAAGGCTCAGAACTGAGAATTGTGCTTTGCTTTTATGACATTTTCATATTTAGTGCAGAATAGGTCATGTAGATGTTTCACTAGAGGGTTGAGGCTTTTCCTTTTTTCTCTTTTTGTAAGCAGACAAACCTGATCTGTCGGTCAGCAGTGCTGTTATCTCACTAGACGGAAGTAAGCTGACCATGAGAACACCTTTGTTCTGCTCGTAAGGGGCTGTACGAGTTTTGTGTTGGATAGGGGACATCCAAATTTTGCAGCTCATGCCACGACAGAGAAGAAAATGTAACTGAGTATTGAAACAAGCTTCCTTAACAGCATTTGGACATCAGAGGGTTTCTAAAGATAAACTTGTGCTTCGGTGGAGAGAGACAAATCAGAAAGAACTGAAACAGTGAAGTACTCCACAATTTGATGGTAAATAGCATCAGATGGGTTAAGGAGAGGCAGGCTCAGGCAGGGTGGAGGATGCTGAGCTGCCAGAGGTGTGTGTCCTGCTCAGGGCTCTGCAGGGAAGGGCTTTGCTCTCATGTAACTCTGTTACACAAATAAGGCAATCTTACACTTAGTTTTGTTCCCAGCCCCGTTGGCAATGGCAAGCAGAGCTCGCAAGCCCCACACAGCACCCAGGACCCTTCTGTTCCAGCGCCAGATCCAGTCCCTGCCCTGACACAGCGGCGCTGCTTGGGCTGGGGGTGGGCACATGCAGATCAAAGAGCGGGAGCTGCCTCTCGCTCTCCCTGCAAACAATTAATGCCTTTTCCTCCGGGCCTGGTGGGGGGCTGGAAGCTGATTAGAAGCCCAGCAGGGGAGGCAAGTGGCTGGGAGGTCCCCGGGACACACATGCTGGGCTGGCTGGCAGCTCCGCGCGTGACCGGCCTGCCAGGCTTCCCAGCCCGGATCCCAGACAAGGACAGTGGTGTTGCTCAGAGACACGCTGTCACCCTCGGCCCAAAGTCCCCAGCAGGGCCCTTTTCAGGGCCCAAGAGAGGAAGGACTGTTAGAAAGCAGCAGATTTGCCACGCTAGAGAGTGAAAAAAAAGCCACCAGTGGAGGTGAGAGCTGGCACAGGACACGATTCCCGTCTGCTCAGGAAGGGGAGCACAGCCATCAAAAGCCTGTTGTGACTGCAGTGATAACTTCATGCCTGGCCTTTTTCCCATTCCAGATGCTGATGCAGTATTTGTACTATGGAGGGGCAGAATCCATGGAAATTCCCACCACTGATATCTTAGAGGTGAGAGAGCTTTTTCTTCCAAGTCTTGCCAAGTGCGCTGGGGCATAAAACAGAGTTGAAAGGCAAAACCCAGGAGCTAACAGCAAGCTCCTATTCAGTCCAAGAGCATATTTAACGCTTGGAAATGAGCTTAAAAGTTTCAGAACATCACTGCTTGGTGTTTCTGTGTCTTGGTGACAGAAAGGACTGCAGATATGCTTGTGGGAGGAGCTTTTGCTAAGAGGGGAAATGTGTCAGTGTGTCACTTCAGCACGGAGTGGCCTTTTTGCTGTTTCATGAGGACTTGGCCATTAAAACAGGGAGTCAGAGACTCTCCAGAGAGGAAATCATCCATCCTGTTTGCCTTCCCCAGGCCTTTCAAGGCTCATGATCTCAAATAGCCTCTCTCTTGTCCCCATAGCTGCTGTCGGCTGCCAGCTTGTTCCAGCTGGATGGCCTCCAGAGACACTGTGAAATCCTCTGTGCCCAGACCATCAGCATGGACAACTCTGTCAACATCTATAAGTATGCAAAGGTAGATCCAACCCCTCTGGTGTAAGAATCCCAATGAGCAGCCTGCGTGCTCCTGGTGGTAACTAAAAACCCCAGGTGGGCACCGTCCCTGCAGGTAATTCTCTCCCAGCCACAACACGAGTGAGATGATTCCCAGCTCCAGGCTGGAAAGTCCTGCACAGCCCCGGTGTGTTTTCTTATCTGAAGCAATCATGGATGAAATGGATGGGGGATCCCTGCAGAGTAGGGGAGAGCTGTCTTAGCAGGCTGATACAGCAACATCAGCAAATCCCGAGGGATTCGAATCCTGGGAGCAGCGGGGGCAATTGATCACAGCACAGCAGCTACAGAATACACCCTTTCCTAGCACCCCTGCTGCTAGAAAATACTCCTTTTAGCTCCAAAATGAGCATAAGCCCTGTTGTGTGACAGATATGCACCTCTGTAGCAAATAACCTAAATCATAGAGAAATACTCTGCCCGTCCTGGAATTTCGCAGGATCAGATCCCTTAAAGACAAGGAGAAAGCTGCACAGAGGGCTGGTAATGATTTTTTTTTTACTGTGTGTGTAGTGTCCCACTGATGCTTTTCAATTACTCTCACATTGGGCTGGTTTCTTTCAGACCTGGAATTTAACAGTGTGCAGTGGTAAAAAGGAGAAACAGCATTCCCTACTGGCTGTTATGTACTTTTCCTTAAATTATTATTTCCACGAAATTCCCGGGAAGAGGCTGTGTGCACACAGAGCTTCTTAATATTGAAATCGAGTTTCGTTGTTCTCGTTACTGACCTTCCCCCACTGATCCTGAAGCAAAAGGAGCCAGTTCCCAGCCAGAAACCACCTCCTGGTGGCTCAGGAGTGCAGCCTCCCTGTTCTCCTGTGTTCAGCCCCTCGTTGTGGGGATGAGGCTCCCGTCCTGTGACCCGTGTCCTGATCGCCCTGCTCACCATCTGCCAGCACAGCAGCCTTGTTGTGCGGCGTGGCTCAGCCAAACAGGTACCTTGGCCACCTCATCAGCCAGCTGCTCTGCTGCAGGCAGGGAAGGGGCCTGAGTGCAGGCCAGCAGCCCTGCCAACAGCAGGCCGGCAGGGGAAGGAACTAAAAAAGCCTGGATGCCTCCCTGCTCACGCCTGTGCCTGCAAAAAATACTGGGAGAGATGATCAGACGTCAGAGTCCTGCCTTCAGTGCTTTTCCACTGTTACTCCTGCCCTTTTTCTGTCTTAGAAAATACTAAAGAGGGAGAAGCATCAGGAAGGAGAGGCTCAGGGATGTCATGTAGATCTGTGAGGTACAGAAAGGGTTAACAATCCTGTTGTCTCCCGCAGATTCACAACGCACCAGAACTGGCCTCCTTCTGCGAGGGCTTCTTCCTCAAGCACATGAGCTCCCTGCTGGAGCAGGACTCGTTCAAGCAGCTCATCTACGGCAGGAACAGCAAAGTGCAGGGCCTGGACCCGCTGAGGGACCTGCAGGCAGCCCTGGCCGGCCGCCTGCACTCCGTCTACGTCACGTCCAGGGTGTGAGGCACGGCCGGCGCTGGCACACCGCGGTGGAGGCGCCGCTGGGGCTGTTTGCCTGCTGCATCCTCCTGGAAGTGCCCTGGAACAGGCACCCCCAGGTGCCGAGGGACGGGGAGCTGGCTTCTCTGTGCTGCTGCTGCCACCACAGGAACAACGCCGTCACACAAACAACGCTGCCACGGCCCAAACACCAGCTGAGGGTGCAGGGGCAGAGCCCGAACCGCAGGGATCGGCGCTGCCCTTTCCACGCGCACGGCGCCGGGCTGTGGGGAAAGAGGCAATTGAACTAAGCCCAGCGCTAATACATGGGCTTAAGTTCATCCACACAGATGTTTTCCCTGTAAAAAGGCTGCCTAGAAGGAGTTTCCTGATCCTAAAGCCCATCCCACGAGCCATCTGTCTGCACACAGAGTACTTCCCCTCAGTAGTACCAGCGTCTGTTCGTCGCAACAGGCCGACAGAAACTTCCCCCAAAACTGTTTGCACCTTGAGAGAGAGGTTTTGTATGTTCAAAGCTGAGTAGAAATTAATACTAACACTGAAATTACTCACTCTTTAAGCCTAATATGAAGAGCTGAGCTGGGGCAGGGAGGGGAGAATTGGGGGTTTGAGTGTTTTTAAATACAGTTTCACTGTGCCAGTTGTTAACCTGGATCTGTTTTGAGGAGAAAGACTGTCTACCCTTTTGCTGTCAAGGTCTGATAGCCTCAGTCACTTCCACCTTAAAAACCTGTTTCTGAACATTACCTGTGACACCTGACACCACAAAAGACACTTTCTGGAAGGCTCAGGTGTGGCAGGAGTTGCCACTAGGCTGGAAAACTGCCCAGTTGAAAAAATAGCAATAAAAGCCTCCCCTGGCCTCCAAAGAACGTCCAGCTCAGTGGTTTGTTCTCTCTCTGGAGCTCATTAGGATTAAGGAAAGACCTCCAGCTATTCCCACTGAGTTTTGCTAAGCACCCACCAAAAATCATTTGCCAGGAGCCTTCCGTTTGTTGTAGGTAGGTGAACAGGAGGAAGTTTTCAGTGGAGAGCTATTTATTCCTTATTAGAAATTCAGCCATTTATTCCTGTTGTTTCTAAACACACTGGAAGGAGGAGGCTCAGCTGGGCCCAGGCTCCAAAGCATAACACAGACACAGTTTAGATAAAGGGAAGGAGAAGGAACCACCAGCATCTCCCAGCAAATCCATCAAAATCTGACATGGCCTTGTTCCTGAAGGATTTACACAGAGGCAAATTGCATGCATGGATAAGGGTTTTTAGTCAGCTGACAGACAGGTTGGTCAGGGCACGCTCCCTTTGTGCTGTAGGTACACATCTGCTGAACATCACCAGCTCCAATAACCCTATTTATTACCAGAAAGCCATACAGGGGGGGCTGAATTATCACTGAGAAACGCCACAGAAGGCTTTATTTTGGAAAGTATTTTCAGGTAGCTGCTCCAGCTGTCTGTACAAATATGCAGGTCCTCTTTTGTTGCTGTAATATTGCAATGCTTTGTTTAATTGTACATTAATGTTGTCATTTATGTAAATGTACCAGGATTTTATTAACAACGTAATTTTAAAATACACAGGTGCTGTTATTTATTCTGCTCCTCTAACAGTAAGAAAAAGAAAAAAAAACAGGTTTAAAGGCACTTATGTGGAAAAGGCTGTTGCAGTTTAAGCATCTTAAATTGGTTTTGGTGTAAATATACCTAATTTTAGGGATACAGAGGCATTCATTTGCCCTTCCTAGGCTCAGACATCTTTGTGAAGTTAAAAAGTTTAACTTGCATTTTTCCCTAACCAGAATAAGATTACCTGCTTTCCATCAGAAAGCAGCAGATGGTAGTGCCCAAAAAAATCCTTCATTCCAGGATTCTTCTCTGCAGCAGGAAAAACAGTGAGGGTTAAAGCAACTCTTATGCCAGAGGTATTAAAAATAAAAGCAGGTGATCCTTCCCTTCCGTGTCGCCTCGGGATCCCAAAGACCAGAAGGGCTCTGGTTGGTGTTCTGTGGGAGGATTGATGTCAGAGCAAAGGACTCATCTAAGAGGTAAGAACTATAAAAGCTTAAGAGCAAGAATTTGACCCAGAAGTATCTTTTTTTTTTTCTTTATTTGGAAACCTGCCAGCATAAACAGTGAGTCGTTCTCAAGAATCACGGAATACAAACACCTCAGATTCCCTTTGGAGCACTTTAATTAAAGTAGGCTAAACAGAAATGCCTTGTGAAACCAGTTGTACGCTGCCTGTGTTTTATAGAGTGCTGCCCGGGGAGCCTGAGGAAGTACCAGAGCAGTTTGCCCAGCTTTGGGGAAGCACAGAACTTTGCTGCCCGTAATGACATCATTCCAGGGAGCAGAGGAAATAAACATCTGCCTGAACAGGCTCGGTGACTTCCAGCCTAAAATAAAGCCTTTTTTGCTCTCTAATAAGGCTTTGCACAGCAGGCAGGCCCTGGCTATTGCAGCACCACCACTCACAGGCCCTTTGCCCTCACCAAATGCTGCCCAGGCAGCCAGACAGTGCTTCCTGCACCTGCCACGGCGACACAGCCGGGGGGACACGGCAGGGAGAAGGCAGGAGATTCCCCGGGGAATGGGGCAGCAGGCTGATGTCACACTGCCTGTGGCGGAGGAGAGGGCTCCGAAGCTGGATCTGCCTCCCCAGAGCGCAGGGTTGGAGCCTGAGGGATCCATCAATCTACAGAATGTTGTACTTGGCGTTACTGGCTCGAGAAGAAGAAGGGGCAGAAAAAAGGTGTCTCGTGATAGTGGTAAAAAGTCACAGCAGAGCAGGGGAAAGGAGCGACACAACCCGGAGCTGGCATCCTCTCAGCGCTGTCCCTATTCCTGCTGTTCCAGGCACAGGATTTCACCCGGTGTTCCTCTCTCCCTGCTTAGCCCGGGCAGGAGAAGGCTTCCCGTGTCCCTTCCCACCTCTCTTCACCCACAGCCCTCACACCCACACGAAGCCCTGCCCAGAAATCACACACCGGGGCCCTCGCCAGGACAGGCCTGCGATTCCCAGGTGCGCAGGCAAAGGAAAGTCCAGCTCTGGAAGTTAAAAACTCCCAGGGGAATATCACGAGGGCCAAATGGAAAGGACACACCTTCCTCCTGCCCCTTAGCCAGCGCTTCCCAGAGAGCTCCGTTCTCCCTCTGCTCCGGGACCTCTCCAGGCAGCGCTTCCAGCTCCCAGCAGCCTCAGCTTCCCTGGTTCTGCTTCCTCCCGGGCCGTGGCCGGGCTCGGCTGGCTCCAGCTGTCGGAAGAGCTCCGGGCTCTCCGGGCAGGCGGGGTGATGCCAGTGACAAGTGGGTCACATCTCGCCGCCACCTGCGGAGAGCTGCGCAGCCCGACGCGGCTGCCGCATGTGCCTCCAGTCCGCCACAGGAGCCCGTCACTGCGGGCGGATGCTGGGCAGGGAGAGGAGGGAGAGATCCTGGGATGTGCAGAGACCTGTCCTGTCCCCGCGCTGGGACAGGCTCACACGGCCGAGCTGGCTCAGCCTGGGATTAAAGGCACGCTCTGCAATTAGAGGCACATCCGGATCCTTCCGGCGTTCCCAGCCCCATCTGCGCGGGGTTTGGAGAGAGGGAATGGGGAGGGTGTTCATCCCTAGTCCACGGCCATCTCTCTGTTTGCTATTCCTTGGAGTAACAAAAAAGTGCTTTCTCTTAATGCATCAGAATGCTTCCATCCCTTTTTTTGGGGTGGGAAATAGAGCTAGAAACTGTAGGATCATAAGGTTTTCCAGGAAAGAAAAGGGCAGAGATGAGGGAATGGGCTTCTAATTAATAATGATTAGATGGACATAGGAATGATTCTTGTATGTTTTACAACTCCCCTTTTTATTCCTGGAATAATTTTAGATTTTTTCCTTTAACAAATCATCTAAATTTGAGAGGAAACAATGCAAAATGAATGCAGGGAGAGATCATGGAATAATCCTGGAATGGTTTGGGTTGGAAGCCCCATCTCTGAGCCTGCCCCGGGCTGGCTCCTGTCCATTGGCCACTCGTTGCAGGTGGACATGGAAGTGATGGAGATGTTCAGGGGATGCTGGTTGGTTTTCCCTGCCTCTGGCAATCTGGTCATTAAAAAGATTAATTGACCTCTTCCAATAGGGAGACATTTAAACAAGAGGTGCCAAAAAGCACTGGAGCTTCTGGATAATGAAATCTGCAAGTATCCAACTTAAAATCCACCTGGATTGTCACTGGTCCAACTTCCATGGACTGATCACCTTGGCCAGGAGTGTCCAATCCTGCTGGAAATGCACTGGACCAGGATGTCATTTCCATTTGATTCAGGCAAAGACCCTCGGGGTGACCCCCAGTCACGGGAAGGACAGGACTGGGCTCCCAGGGCACTAATTCCAGGTGTTCTGGTTTTGGGAATAGCACAGGAGCCTTTCCCTTGCCCAGAGGATCTGCAGTGTTTCCCTGTCTGGGACAAAGGAGGTGGAAAACACACTGGGTCAGTGCGAGGGCTTATGGGGAGAGGGGCATCCATGGGGACGGGAGACTTCCCGCTGCAGTTCCCATCTCCCTGCAGGTTCGGACAGGTGACGCCGAACCAGGACAAAGCGACGGTCGCGGCGCATCCCGGGACGAGCGGCCCCAGACGGGGCGGGGCGGGGCCGGCTCAGGTGCGCGGGGCGGGACCGAGGGGATTTAAACCCCGGGAATCGCCCCCGGCTCCTTTTGCTCGTTCAGCGCTCGGTGGGGGTGGCCGGGCCGGGCTCCCTCTACCCCTCCTTCCTCCTGCCCTTATTCCCGCTTTCCTGCTCCCCCACCTCCCTTCTCCCTCCCCTCCTCATTTCCCCCTAACCCCCCACTCTCCCTCTTTCCCCCCCAGCCGCGGGGCTCGGGGCGCCGGAGAATAAAGCCCAGAGGGCCGGAGCCCGGCGCCCCC
>VZTG01006986.1:0-55912 GCA_013397845.1 Melanocharis versteri
TCCCGCTGGATCTTCCAACAGTTTCCCTTCTAAGCACAAGGAGACTATTTTTGTTACTTCTTCTCTAGCAAAGACTCTGGGGTCTCTCATCTGACTTCCTGACATGTTTGTTTATCCTAGGCTTGAATAAGTCCTCCACCTCTTGAAGCCACAGACAGAAGAACATGTCTCAGTCTAACATCTCGATTCCTTTAAATCTGTTGTGGGATAGATGGTGGAATAATTTGTGCTGCCAATTTGCTCAGTAATGCATTGAGAGTAGGACTCTAGCAGAAGCAAGGCAACACCGAAAATAATGACTATTTTTCCCTTGCAGGGCAATGTCTATCTACACGCATTAGAATCCCAGCAAGCTTCCTTAATCCTTTTGTGCTTCTTTATATCATAGCATGTTTAAAAGTGGTTCGCTATGAAGCAATCTGAAAAGTAAAGTGTTTATCTGAGAAATTAGCACAACTCTAAATCTTAAGTTTGTTTTATGTATCTATAATAACAAAAATTTTAAAAATCCACTCTTTGCATTGAACCTGAGCAAAGAATGAATATTAAAAAAAAGCTGATTTTGCTCTTTAAAAGTTTCTGATGTGAAAAGTGTGAAGGTAAGCCAGAAGTGAATGGCAAGGTCTGTGAGAATACAGGTGCAGACATCAAGGCTCTTTCTGCAAATTTAGAGAGATGTGTGTCCATGGAACTGCTTCATCATCATATCCAACAACTGACTTAATGCTCTAGCTGAGAGTCCAGCAAACTGGATTTTTTGCTATGTTTTGCTCACCTCTGTTCATATCAGATTGTCGTCCTAGAATCTGAACTGTCATGATCCAGCCCAGCAACAGCTGTGACACCATGTCTGGTGGGGCTCACCTGGAGCTGCAATTGCACTGGCAAAACCCCATGGAAATGGACAGTAGACATGATGATGATGAGTTTTGTCTAAGAGCTGAGGACGTGGCTTTAGGTCTTAAATCTCCGAATACTCTTGAATGTGGTCTTGAATGGAGCCTGCTGGAGCTGCTTTTTAAAGTGTGTCATTGAAGGAACCCATTGGCCTTACAGCTTTAGTCTTGCACAAATTCCATGTTCCATAGGGTGGAACCCAGCAGAGCTGCAGCTCTTGTTGAGTACCCAAATTCCACCAAGAACTAAGAGCTTTAATGCATCGTGTTTTCTGAAACCTGCAAGAGCACAATCTTTAGTGGAAACCTGCAAGGGGGATATCACAACATCCAGCTTTCTGCATGGAACTTTGATGAGTAAGAATTGAGTGTCAAAACACCATTGTTTCTGAAAAGATCGTTATCCTGCCTAATGACACAAACACAGATTATAAACCTGGGATGTCATCTTGTGTATTTACAAAGCATGCAAAACCAGGAACATATTCCCACAAACACAGTAGGAGTCAAGGTGTTTTCAGTTCTTAGCTTTTCAGAGACACCATGGTGAAAGCTGCCTTTTTAGACCTTTTCATAGAGTTCCCAGTGTTTCTACTTAAATGTTGAATTTTCTTGCTCTCACTTATGTAACTCCATCCCCTGCTCTAACAGACAGAAAAGCATGCATGTCCTTGTGATATAAATATGTACCTAATGAAGCCGTTCTGCTGATGAGTTTAAGGTTTCCAAATAGCTTTTCATTTGCCTGTGCTTTGGGTGGTTAAGGTACCTGTGGTTTGAGGTTACTATCAGCTCATACTGTTAGTTATCCGACTTTGATAAATTGCTCTTTAATGACTTTGTGTTTATTGACTTTGTCCAAAGGACTCAGTTGAGCTTTAAGGCAGATTTTAAGAGCCCCATTATTTCACTCCTTTTCAGATCCAGATAAGTAAATTAATGAGGCAAATGCTGATCCATCTGAAAACCCAGCTGGACTTTTTCTATCCCTTCCCATACATTACCACTAGGAAATACTCTGTTGGAAGTGAGACAATAGCTACATGAGCAGTGGCTGTTGCAGACTGTACCCCACTTCATAATGGCTGAGGCTGGATGTGTGGCAGGGTGGTTACCAGGAAACTGAGCAGTCCACAATCCTGGCTCACGTGGAGTGAAAACTGTTCTTGCAGAAAGAGCAGGAGAGAGCTATGTGGCACCTTGGACTTTTCACAAGGGCAAACCCATGTCAGTTTACTTTGTCGCTTTTCTACAAATAACCATGTTTTGAGGGAGATTTTATTTCCTCTCCCAAAGTTTGTATACTCAGAGTAGTGTTTCCTAACACAGATTGTGCTCATCCTGTGTTCTTTGTCCTTTCATCTCTGACAATCCAACATTAATATTTTGGTTCTGTGGTTTTACGACTATACTGTAGTATTACACATGGAAGTCTCCAGTTTGTCTAATGGCATGTGCTTTGAATTATTATTACTATTACTATTACTAATGATGATTATGATGATGATGATAATAATAATAATAATAATTCCAGAAATACAGAGTTCCTGGACAGAATCAGAGCCCTACTGGAACAAGTGTTTTATACATTAATGTACTGTCTTAAGAACAGATCTAGTTTTCTAACTATTACAATAAATTTCTAATTGCTAGCAAACCAGAAATCTTCATGATTTCTTTGAGCAGACATTTTGCTCTTTTTTAATATGAAGCAGTACTTCTCGTTGTTTATTTGCTTTGTAGGGCTTGTTGTCACTGAGTTTTGCTTTTGTACATTTCCATCCTCATCTGCTTAAGTCTCATGGTGTTTCTGTAAATGTATCTTGTCAGTACTGTCTTTAAACTTGTTTAGGGAGAAGACCAAATGGAAGGGGACGAAAGTATTCTCTGCATAGTACCAAGTATAACATTTGTTTCTGAGACTGCACTGGTTTTGGTGCACATGGCTGCTGGTCTTTGGAGCCAACAAACTCCTTGTATTTCATTGTCTAACACACAAACAAGCCCCAGTTACATAAAATATTGTCATGAAATACAGTGTAGTTTTGCAATGTGTGAATCAAGTCGAGCTTAAAGCAAATCTCTATTTCCTGTGAACCTAAGCAATGGTGAAATTTTGAATCCATGTGTGAATTCTGTAGTTCAGGCTGACCTGTAGCAATTTAATAGCTGGATATTGCTCGGACCTGATTAGTACCTGAGGGTTCAAATGCTGATAATTACTCATTTCCTGCTTACTGCCAAAGGAAATGTGCTTCAACATAAGGCAACAGAGAGGAAGAAAGGATAGGGAAAAGTCAGCCCACTGCCATTTCACAAATGGCATTAGACTGAAATCTTTTGTCCTCGGAATTGTTTAAAACAATGCATGGTCTGTGAAAAATAATCTGGACAATCTCCATGACAAATCTCTCCAGACCAGAGCAGACTGTGAAAGCCAACAACAAATAAACCACAAAGCTAGTTTTAGTGAAAAACAAACAAACAAAAATCAAAACCCAAAAATCCATTCCAGGGCTTGTAATTTAGGACAAAAAGTAAAAAATGCATTAGACTGAACTTTAAAAAAAAAACAAAACCCAAATAAAAAAAGGCGTGTTCCAACTAGTTGCAGTGAACCAAGAGTTCTATCACTCTGTTCTTCCAGTGAAGCAGACTAGATTTATATGTAGTTTTGGAAGGGGGAAAAGAGCAGAATCTCTCAAATCACTTTATTTTAGAGCTCAGCCTGATGTAGCTCTACTTTCTGTCATCAGTGGATGAAACAGCACTTTTTCTTCACACACAAAAATAGTAACTGCTAAAGGATATTACTTTCTCTTTTGCTTGTGTCCAGTTGCCCTTTCTATTCTTCTAGAATTCACTAATATACTTGGAAGAGCCTTTTGAAAGTGCTTATGCAGATCATAGGCAGGTCTTTATGTCTCATGCTTGTAATACTAACAAAATATCCTCAGTACATGGTATCTCATTTGCCCCCTGAAGTCTACCAAAAAGCCTCCGATTTACTTTAGTGCTGTTTGGCTCAGACTCTGAATGTTGGTTTACTAATGTCACACCAATAAACACTGCTTGAGTTTTTGGAAAAACTGTTGAAAGCTGTATATTTACTTTTCCTAACTTTTCTCTTAGAAGATGACGCACACATCCTTAAGCCAAGCCTAGCCTGAATTAACTGCTGTCAAAGAATACCTGATATAAATAATGTTGTGTTAAAGCAGCTACAATAAAGGGAGGAATTTTTTAACTCTCACACTGTTCTCATACTCAGACTTGCTGTATTGAAAGGACCTTGTGCATATAATTTTGACTAACACATACTAAAAAGCTCCATCAAATTAACATTATCCTCTTTGGACTGGCACTGCTCACTGCTTCCATGCTCTTCATTAGAAGATTCCTGATCTATAGCTGTATTCCTAAATTGGTTTTCAGGCACTTTCTCTGCACATCACCAGACAGCTGCTTTAAGATACAGCGACCCACATTTCCTTAGAGAACCTCTAATGAGAGAAATTCGGAGCAGACAGCAATTTTAAAGATATTTAGTCTAAAGCATAATGGGTAAGTGATGCCAGGGAGGGCATGTTGTCATGGGCATTTAGCTGGCTTTTTGGCAGAAAATAACTGGGGTATTTCAGGAACTCTCTAGCAGTTTTGACGATGCCGCCTCTCATGAAAATGGTTCTGTTTCACTGCCTCCACAGAAGCAAGTCTAGTGACAGGTTTCAGCAGTGATGTTGGAATCAGCTTTTTTCCATCCTAACTGAAAACCAGGACTTTATATGCTAATATACTTAATGAAAATATTGCTGTTTTGTCCATGCACAGATGTAAGAAAATGAAAAACAATTGAAACTATTCAAAAGCCATTTATGTCCACCTTTATAACATAACTCCTCCAACGGTCTCTTCTCAAACAAGAGATTTAGATCTTGTTCTTCTAGAACGAGAGATACTGAGATCTAATTAAAATTCAGAAATGTGCTTGATGCTTCTGATCAACTGTAATCATATTAAAATACTCCTAAATTAATATGTAAAGATAAATATCTTTGTTGTAAATCAGTTTTGTGATAAGATTTCCCATTATTGCATTGTTACTTTTATGAAGTAAAGAATGCTTACTGTAAGTTTAACATATTATAGTAACCTAGCAATGATTGCCAAGGTTTCTTTTAGAATGAGCAAACTTGGTTTATATTCTTCTATATTTTTATGTAGTGAATATTCTTTTCAAAACCCCTCTTTTGGCCTTTGTTCTCCTGTCAGTGTGGATTAATGAAACTGCTCTATCATAGGGATTGTCACATTGATTGTCATGGAGCTTCTGTTACAGGTATAAGTTGAACAATTTACCTCTGCCTCTAAATGACAACCTGCAAAGGGTTTTACTCATGTTGCTTGCATTGCTTCCTGAAGAAGATCTTTTATTAGTCACTGGTGGCTTTACCAGAGTGTGTCAGGTCCAGATGAAATACAGGGCTGTCACCCTCAAAGAAATTGAGTTCCACAGCAGTATCAGGCATTTGCATTTTATTCACTTTGTTGAGCAGTTTCTATGGAGTCTACATCCTGAATCTGACAAAACAAAATGCTGGAGGGAGAAGCACACAGGTTTGTGGAGTGTTGGAATGATGCTTCAGCTGCCTGGAGCTGATCGTGGCTCCTAACAGATGAAAAACATTTTTGTTCACTTGAGATAACTGCAAGGCAGCCAAATGATTGCATTCAAACTTTCCAAAGCTTGGAAATATTTGCTTCTGAGTCACAGCCAAACATGAGTAACTGCTGCCCAGAAGGGATATTGTTGTTTGGAAAGAGACAGACAGCTATAACTGATTGCCATGCTGAGCCTGGAAATTCCATCTCAGCCTTATCTTCAGCATCATGCTTTTGCAGCGCTCTCACGAGCTCCACCACTGCTGAAGCAGCAACCCAGGAGCAGCAGACCCACCTTTGTGATGCAACAAACTGCTCCAACAAAAACTGCGGTGAATCCCTACACTGAGAAACAAGTAGTCTAGCAAGCAGGTAGCCTGGAGAACAGAAAGCAGTCATCAGTGTTCCTTCCAAAAAACACAAATGTACGGCATAAAACTCGGCAACTAATATTTTATTTTAAATTTGATTTTGATTTTTAAATTTGTGTGGTCAAACAAGGTGTTCTGCCAGAATTAAATACAGGTTAGCCTTTATCAAAGGACTGTGAATAGTTGGCTACTAACAGAGAATTTGTGACTTCAAATCTTGGCCTATGGCAATTTATTTTTGCATGTTGTGAAGGATATTTCATCTGTTTTTTGAAAAACAGTTGTTCTTGGATTAAGAACTTAACATTCCAAGGACCTACCATAAATTAAAAAGAAAGTTTAAAAATGTAGAGTCTTTGCAGAAACAAGTCACATAGGAAATGCCTTCAAAACAGTTTTGTATTGGACTGAGCAAGAGGTATCGTTTGGGATACTCATGGAGAATCAAAAGTGACTGACATGCAATATTTGTTCTTAACTTTATTTATGGTTCCAATCTGTCTCTATCCAATCTTCCCCAAGAAGGCTTTATTGAAGACCTTGATACGATCTTCCCCTCTCAAGCATCCTGCTATTTTGTAGTGGGAGAAGGTATTAACTTTAGGAAACAGTACAAAAACCCCACTCCCTACTTGAAAACAATGCTTTTCCTGTGGTGCTTCAAATCTATATATGGATTTCACTTACCACCAACCAAAATGTTCCTCTTCTAAGAGGAGAAAGACTGGCTCTTGGAAAGGACTAAAAGATTCTGGGCATTTGGAGTCTCTTCTTGCTGCCAGCTTTTCAGCTAAATACAGTTGCAGACTCTCCACTGTGCGTAGGGGGATAAAAAGCAGATGTCTTTCAAATCCCATGAAGTTTCTGTAACTGTCATTTAAAAGAAAACACCTTTGACTTGTGCAGCAGGCAAGCCTGAACTGAAACCACAGGGAGAGAGTAAATATGATCCTCCTGCTGAAACCACAGGCAGAGAGTAAATATGATCCTCCTGGTGTCATTTTTAAAGCCTCTTTTCTGTCTGTAACTGCTCTTTAAATGTAAATAAACACTGTTCTCTTAATATGTGAGTTTCTACCCCAGAACTCTATTAGGGATTGCACAAATATTACCTCAGTGTAGATTCAGACATTATTAAAACAAATTACTCTATTGCAGTACAGCTAAGGCCCATTCATTCATTCATTCATGATGGTGGAGGACTGTGCAATGTCCCTGAGGTATGCCAGGAACAAGCGTTCTGTTGTAAGCTTACACAATCAGTTATTTAAAATTGATTTATTTTGTTAATATCGTATAATGACTCCCAGGAGGAGATGAAAACAAACAGATCAGAGCTGATTATGCCTTCAGGTTATAGCTTGAGACAAGGCAGTAACTCGTGGGTCTAGAACTCACAGCTACAGAAAGATACTGCTTTGTGCTCTGTGTGCTTTTTCCTCCCTGCAACACTTTGAACCTCACAGTATTCATGTGCCTCCGGTCTCAAACCACCACAGGCCTGCATTGTACAGCTTGGCCCAAGGTCTCCAGATTGCTTGGACTGTACCTGGCGGAAGTCTAAAGGGGTCTGTCTCATACACACAGCTATGGCTAGTTTTAAACCATCCTTTACAGCTTTCCTGTTCTTGGGTTCCTCTAGTCTTTGGCCAACTATTGGCATTGGATAAAACTGGCCAAAGGAAAAAAAGTCCAACAGCTGGAGATTCCTGGTGAACAGAGACAACTAGTTTGTTCCCCCTTTTATACTCTGTGTATTGAAAACACCAAAGGTGTGACCTAGAATTAAAAGGTCTGTATTGGAATTGGCTCAGCCCAGATAGGGAATTTGGAGCCATGTTCTGATTTGGCTTCCAAGGGGCGTTTTAATGTATAGACATCGCTCTTCCTCTCAAAACCATTGATCATGGCTTCATCATTTCATGTATTTCATCATTCTTGGACATGAATGACTCTCCATTTGTTTCCATTTTCCTGTCAGATGCAGGTTTCTGTCGGCTTTAATTAGCTTTAATCAGTCAGTGGTATGACTCTACAGCAGCTTTCTCTTGCCACAGGAGAGGGGTCATTCCTAACCTTGCTGCTGAGGTCATTCCTTGCCATTGCTGCTGTAAACAGCCCCTGAATTACTTTTGCATGAACAAAGAAAGAGGTCAGAAACACAATGGGAGCAATGTGCCATGTCTTGTGTCCACACTCACTCTGAACTGCTGTGAATGCTCTCAAACCAGAGGCTGTTCAGCCAGCTGGATGAGGCACACCAGAGACAGTGGCTAAGAATGTAATTTCTGGGTAGGCCTGTTACCCTGGCTGCTGTCACTGTGGCCAAAGTCCCTTCTGGAGGCAGTCACACATGAAAACCTGCTGCAGTGGGAGCTGCTCTGCTCATACGCAGTGCACCACAAAGTGGTGTTATCATAAACATTCCCCTTCCCAGAAAAGCTGTATAAGGGCTGTCAGATCTTTGATCTAAATCTAAAATTCATACCTTGGAGCTACTTGACTGCTGATCATTATGTAGCCCCACAAGACTAAATCCTTGGGGTTCTGTTGCCTGCTTGTGCTTGCCTCTGCAATCATTCTTTTAGATAGTCCTTGAGGAGCAGCATCTGCCTGGCCTGAATGCTGATAGATTGTTGAAGGCAAAGTCATCCCCTATCTGTAAGAGAACCACAATATTCCTGGATCTCTGAGGCTTCAGTGGATAACAAGACCTCATTTCAATCCTTTGGCAACAATCTATGGATCTGTCCAATAAAACAGTTATATCACTTCAAATAAAATGAGGCCAGGACAAGGATACATTTCTGGTTTCTTAATGCCTAGTTTAATTTTTGCCACTTCAATGGTGTTTGGCTTTCAGATCTCGGCCTGATTCAAATCTCTAAGGGCTGAGCTTTCAAGGCAGGGCTGTCCACACCTCTCTTGGGTAGCTGTATCCAGTATATTAGACTGACACAACTGTGACCCTGGAATGTACTTACACCTGTGGCTGAAGGCACTGAGTAGACACTTTGGAGTGACATTTCTGAGGCTTATTCAGAGAAGGCCTAGACAGCATCTACACACTTAAAAGCTTTTTTTAATGATGGGTATAAAACTCACTGTTGTTTCATTTGCAAGTGCTTTTTGAGATGCATGAAATGCATGAGGTCAAATAGATTGAAAGTATACAACTGTCACAAAGATTTGAAGTTGTTTACTTCCACACTGTACCTATTTTGACTATTCAGATGGTAAACTATCCCTGGTTTTCACTAGGATCTCTCAATTTACCAGTAATGCATAAACAACAATTAATAATAGTAGTGTTACATGCATATATCTATAAATACATACAGTATATATACAGAACAAATCTGTTTTGTAAATATCAATTTAGGATTCTGCTTTTTTATTCAGAGCTTTTTATCAATGCAATCTTTTGGTTAAATTTAAAAGCACATGAAATTTCCAATAAAAGACAAATTCTAGAAAAATAATAGAGCAGGCATTGGGACAAAATGGATGAGCAAATAATGAAGTTTATATGTAGAGTATGGATCAGATTTCAAAAGCAAATGGAATAAACTTAAGCAAAACAGCATGTATTCCAAGCAGGAATCAGCTACAATATTATGAGAAATCTGTGTACCTCCTATTGTAAATATTTATACTTTTTAATTTCCTTAGTAAACTGCCAGATATTATTCCCCAAAGAACATTATTTACTTGTTTTAGGTTTTAGCTTATCTGCCCTTCAATTCTCTCGTGAGATCAAATTCTCACATTACTGACACATGGGGTTTTTTTAATTGCAGATCAAAGGGGAATACAATTCATACATGCATTACAGCATCATCTTTTAACACCTAGCAGACCATAGTGACTAAAATTTGACTTCATAGGGCATTAAAATTTGAATATGATGCCAGAAAAGATGCCATAAATCTCCCTGGAACTGAAATTCCCTAGTTATCATCATATGCATCACTTCTGCAGAGTCTTCCCTATGCTAAATCACTGCCACTGCTGCAACACAATTTCAAAGGGAGAATTTCATGCACTCAAAGATCAGGGGATTATTAGTGCATAAATTATTCTATTTAAATTTACGTAAGAATTCTGCTGTCAGTGTACCTGCAATTATTAGGTTTCTGACAATACAGTCTATTGATCAAGATGATGGGACAGACCCTGAATTCTATCCTACCAATCTAATTCCAAATTACTGTGTATTTGTAGATAATTTCTGTTCCATCTTTCCTGCTTTAAATTTTATCTGCTGCCTACTTTCCCCAGTCCTCCATAGGGATACAGTGAGGCTTACATGCCTTTGACTTAACTGCCTTGATGCCTGCCCAATAAAAGTCATCATAACAACATAGTTTGTTATTTTTGCTTCGAGATTTTAAATGGAAAATGCAATATTGGCTTCAATGGCACAGGATCCAGGATTTGTTTCTACAGGAGGGTGCAAGGGAAATGGAAACTCTCAGTGAAGAGTTTATCTCTTCACTATCTCACAGAGTCAGTAATTAAAGGTGATCTTCCTCTATGCATTTGTGTATCTCACACCCTTTTGGAAAATCTTCTCTTTGATCCAGGAAGGTGTGACTGGGCATTAGAGTATGAAACGTGCTGCCACAATTGCACATACTTTCCAACATCCCTGATAACATCCTGTTCTGTCATGTTGGTGTGTCTGTTTAACTTATAAGTTCCTTGGGTCAAGGACTGTCTACAGCTCCTTGTTTATATGGTAATTACTAAATCTTTGTCCATTTGATTAGTGCCTAGACATTACAATAATAAACAAAGCAGTTCGGAATCATCAGTCACATCAGATTTGAACCAGAAGCATAAAGGCAAGGCCTCATCATCCCTTGTGCCATTCACTCAGTCTTTTTTCAGCACAAGACATTTCCACCTCCTCCTTCCCAGCAATCCCCATCTCTTATTTTTCCTTTATGTGGCTAAAAAACAGGTAAGAGAATAGTCTCAAAAGTTCTTGGAAAACATTTGTCATCTGAGCCCCTCCAGGTCCAGACAACAACACAAAAACATAAAAGCAGGGGGGAAAAAAGAAAATAGTGTCTAGTTTGGCAAAAAAGTTTTGATCAAAACAGCCGCAAGGATTAGATCTGGTCCACTGTCCTACAGAGGTAAGAACTGGACTGTGGCTCTTTATGATTTCACAGCCCTCTATGTAGGCTGCCAAATTAAGTATGTTTTGGATGAAAGTCTGAAAAAAGAGCTGGCATCAAAAAAAGTTTTGGTGTCCACTTCCAGCCCTAATAGTTTTCTTTTAATCTTTAGCCAGGGCATGGGAAATACAATCCTCCTTCATTAAAAGTATTTAAGTGATCATCTGTTGGACTGTATGCGACTTGGTGTTTGCCCCCTTTATGGGATGAATAAGCTGCATGGAATCTGGTTATAAGCTGAAAAGTCGCCATGGAAATTTTTACGAACTTTCTCTCCTCTTTATCCCCCCCAAAAGTAACTTTTTCATTTCTAGAACTACTTTTTGTTCTTCTGATGGTATGTGAGGAGCAAACCAAGGAGAGCATATATCTACCTGGAATAATACCTAAAATTCTTCAAGGTTGTCCTACTGTATTTTAGTTCCCTAAATCTCTCTTTTACTGTCATGTGGCCATCTAAGTGATTTTCTGTGTCCTGTTGTATGCTTACAGATAGAAAAAGGAAAAAATAACTGTTTACTTTCGGCTGGTGCGATAGAGCTTGAAATAGTAAATGAAAGCAGATGATTAACAACCAAAGTCTCAATACTGTACATCCGTTTTGCAGGGTTTTTTCCTAGTTCTTTTGAAATCCACACTCCCACCCCCACGTACATGTGGCAGTGTTTGTAGATTTTGAGCCTCGGGAGTGTTAGCAGCTGAGTCTTGTGTAACCTTTCCACTCCAGGGTGGGAGCTCCTCAGCTTGTGCAGCTAAACCACTGCTGGGCACTGGTCAGTGTGAAGTGAGGAGACCTTGGGAAAACAAAAAAGCAAACAAAAGCCAGTGTCCTGTGGAAAGCATTGCCTAATAAATAGACAAAAGGCAGTGATTTATTTGCTGCTAAGTGACATCTTAAATCAAATACCAAAAGACATTAAAACTCTGTCCCTTAAGGGCTCAATATTATTCTCTGTAAGGATATTATACACACTTCTGTGACATGGTGCAAATGTTAGGGACTGAAGGACAGCTTGCCCATCTAAACTTGATTTGCCTGTTTCATTTTGATGATACAATTTGCACTTTCTATTCTGTGACTCTAAAATAAATTTGCAGTTTTCTCAGCTTTCTGTGTTCAGGCTCAGAGGTGGCTGTGCTTTGATAATAAAAGTAATTCTTAGTTTTTACACAATATCTGTCATAAGTAGAAGACAATGCACTTCACAAAGTAGGTTGGTATCATTACGCTTTCACCTAAGAGAAAAGCAAGGCTTTTGGAGGTGAAGAAATTTGCTTTTGATTATTAAAGTATTACAAGCTTGCCTTTTTTTTTTTTTTAAAGGAACATTAGAGCGTGCTAGTCATTATTTTACTTTATTTACTCTTGCACTGGATCTGTCCTGATTTTTGAGTAGGCAAAATGTGGTTCTTGGTGATTGTGTGCAAATCACTGAATCCTTCTTTCCCTTTTTATCCTTGTCTATTGAAAATATTGATGATACTTTGTTTTTAATTTTAAAATACTGATAATAATTCAAAGCAGATTAATAAAGTTAAATTTAGAAGTAACAATGAAGTGCTGCAAGATCTTTGGCTCGGAAGTATTTACTGATAGGCAAGGCAATGTTATTCATCTGCTACAATATTCTGGACTGCTCTTAAAATACTGATACTAAACCAGAGAGACATGACTGTCTACTTACATGAGACTTATTGTATTAACAAGGTAAAGGAAATTATGGTTTTTTTTAAATCACTTTTTTGTCACCTCCCGTGCTGCTCTGCTGTGGCGGTGGCAGTTCCTACATTTATGACACCATATTGGTTTGGATATTCCCTAAATCAGATTTCACCATGATAGCAGATCTGTAATGTGCTGAGTTGCTTTCCTCAAATGGAAGTCGTGGAGCTGGAAAGAGGCAGCTGCACTGTACCCAGCCAGTGGTAAATACTTCTATAAAGCATGTTACTGCAGTCATTATTCTATAAACCTCCATATAACCTCCCCTAAGTTTCTTCTGCAGATCTATGCTGGCCCCACCTTTTAACAGGACTAGCTAGCCCAGATGTCCCTGTTCTTTGCTGGGACCTCACACCCACCCACTTCCCTTTCCTGAAACAGCATGCCAAGGAGCATGATGGATCACACAAGTCCATGCCCAGACATCTGTTTGCTTTCTGTTTGGAAAAACAGCTTTTCACATTATATAGCCCAGTGTGCCTGTCTTCAGACATCCGCCGTGTGTCTGTAATGTGACGATACAGGAGCCTCGTGTTGGCAGCATTCAGCATTTTCATCAGCATTTCAGTATTCAGAGGTGTGAGTGCTTGCAGGGAGGGGTGGGTTGAACTGAGGATATGAAGCGGTCACTCACGAGAAATGTGAAGGGAATTAAGGTGTGGGACTGTGATGGGATGCGAACTTTTAATAGTATTTGGTCCCTGGTTCTCACTGTGTGAGAGCCATAAAAGGTCAGGGCAAGAGTCAAAGGGCTGTGAAATAAACGCTCCTGAGAGGTGTGTATATTTCCCTGTGATCAGACATCCTTGGCCACTTTCATAGCATCGCCTTAAGACAGAAAGGCCCCTCATGGCAGACAGGTAATACGTAGGTCATACATTTAATAGGCAGGGCCAGCATTAACTCTCCTTGTTTATACAGTTCTCTCCAGCTTAGCCCTTCATGGAAGCAAAAAGTGACCACTGTGTGCTTTTCCCATTGTGTTTGCCATTGGGTTTTGATCACAATTACCCGTTGGTATGCGGTGACCTCTCATCCATGTCCTTTTCCTCTGCCCAAACTGAAAGATGGAGATGAAGCTTGATAACAACTCTCATGTGATGTCAATGGATGCCCTACAGGATCCCACCTTGTCAAGAACTGTGTAACTCTCTGGTTTACAGGTGAGGGACGTACAAGGGAAAGGAGTAGGAAATTTGGACAAAGCTGACTTCAGAAGTTTATTTTGTCTAGGGTATAAGGACCGATTTTGTGAGTAGAGAAACCACTGGACCAGGTGGTCTGCTCTGCTGTTACTCATACTGAGGTCAGGGATCTGTGGAACTGAGGGGATGAATTTTACTGAAGGCATGGGATGTCTCCCAAGGCTTCTACTGCAAATCTGTGGATCCTAAGGCAAATCTGTGGATCTGGACCTACCAGCAGGAGGACTAACTAGCCCAGACACCCCTGTCCTGTGCTGGCTCCCTGCTGGGACCTCACACACACCTACTTTCTGCCTGGAAGCAGTAGCCAAGGAGGTATGGGGACAGAGGGGTCTGCAGGGAGTAATCAGCTGCTCTGTGGACCTCTGGCAGTAGTCAGATCTTGATACTTGAAGTAAAGAGGAGGAGAATGAGCCTTTCCACTGTGAAGCTGGAGTGCTGAAAAAGGAAGGGAACTCCTGTTCCTGTCTGCAGTCCTTTGAATTCTCATTAATCACACCCTCATTTGCCTTTTACAATGCCAGCCCTAGAGATTCCACTGATTTTTCCCTATTCTCTTCTCTATACCCTCAGAACCTGCTTACCACTGAGCATCTGAGTGTTGGGTATACCATGGAGAAATGTCCAATGATTTCCTCATGAGTTTCTTGGTGTATAGTACGTTATTTTTGTTGGTTTTCCTTTGAATTACTGTATTTCTCGACGTTGTTGTGCACAAGAAAATGACTTTTTTTTCTTTTTGTGGTAACATTCTGCCATAAATAAAGCTCTATGGAGGCAAATGTAGGAAATGTAGGAAATGTAGGAAAATGAGTCACTATCCCAAATCTAATAAGAAGGTATGCAGAGAACTAATGCTTCTCTGTGGCAGTGTTTTATATTGGATGAGGTAAAACTGTCATCTAGTGGTCATAATCTGTTCCTGAATTACGGTTTTCATTTGGATGTAGCCAGAATATTTCTTATTCCCAGGATGAAATATACTGAAATATACCTGAAAATATTAAGCTGGAAAAGAATATGTGTCTGAAAGGTTTTGAGGTAAAGGGAAAAACCCTAGAATCTTTCATAAAGAATAAACGAATTTATAACTTTGTCCAGCAAAGCTGTGAAGTCCCTTTTTCTTCTCTCTCCCACAATTTACCACAGTGACATATCACTTTCTGCCTTACTGAACAGCTGTGGGAGGCTGAAGATCAAGATAACTGAAGCTAAAATAGGCCATCAAAATAACCTCTCAATAGGTACCCTGCTACAGTCATTTTACAAGTCAGTCTCAACTACTCTGCAACAAGCATGTTGATGCTATCAGAAGAGAGCTGACTCTGTTCATCTCCTCACTTTGAGCTTCTCTGTGTACCAGTGTTTTGCAGCTGCCGACTGGTAAAGGTAATGCTAACAGCTACACAATAACAGCTGGAGTTCAGTGAATAAATGTGAAGAACAGCAGGACTGGTACATGGTGTAATAAGAATATGCTCCTACAGAAAAGAAAAATGCAGTGGTAGGAGTTTGATGACTCAGGCCGGAATGTTGCTATATAGCATTAGCATCTGCATCCAGTACCTGTGATACTGTGGACAGAAGCAGGTGTGATTCTCAGATTTTTAATGGAGAAATTCACATATACTGATGCGTGAGGAAGCTTTTATGCAAGCAGTATCTCCTAGAGTGAATTGGCTAGTATAAATCATAATACTTAGCAAACAAGCTTCCTGTCCAGTTCAGTTTGCAGATTGTGTTTATAATTTGTATTTTCAAAAGGTGATGGATCCCTAGTTTTGGATTAAGATCCCTTTATCCAAGGTGCTTTGCAAACTCAGAACTTCAAGATACCATCTGCCTCGTAATGCTTAAAGTTTTAAGAATATTTTGAAGGGCAATGCTGACAGATGCAGATGATGGGGACCACGAGGAAATTACAAGACAGTCTGTATGTAATTAGCAATAATTCCAGTATGCCCACACCGTTAAGAATGTAATTGCTATTGAGCAGATGTCATTGAAGAGGTTTAGCAAAGATTTTTAATAAAAATTATGAGGTACCTTTCTGGATGCTTATGCAGTTTCCTGACTGAGGACAGTGCTATCTGAGGTAAATGACAAAAAGCATGAGGTGAATTATTTTTAAACTTAACACGTGGTCAAAAATAGTTGTCATCCTTAGTCCATCAGAGAGAAAAGATTTCTCAGTGGTGAGTGCGGGGGAGAACAGGTTAGGCTCTGGAAACCTTTCTTACATATTCATTATGAAATACATTTAGTAGTGAAAATTCTTTGCTTAGTATTTTCTGTGAATAGGTTTTGATCTGACTGCATAGCTTCCATGCAAATGTATTTTTTTATCTTTCTTTCTAGTTATGACTAAATGCATTGTACGGTTTTCTTTCCCTACCAATTAAATATGAATCAGTTTTTATTCTGTTTATAGAGGTTTTAGATTTTTTAAATTTTATTTTAATAAATTAAGGGTTTTGAAAAAAGTGATTTAGAATTCCCTTGCCCATACACTCATTCTCCAGATTTGTATAAGTACACTTGTTCTTTAGATTTGTATGAAGAAATCCCTTCTACGTCTAGCTCATGTAAATGAATGCTCATGTAAAAGTCATCCAGCTCTAACATAAAAACTTAAATTTCTGTAGCCAATAGGATAAACATAGAAGATCCTGAAGTTATTTTAATTCATAACTGGAAGTAACCTGAGCAGTTCTTCAGCAGTCACACACTGAACCAGAGGGTAATGATGGACAGCAGGGTTACAAACTTGGCTGTAAGTAGTAAACCATCAAATATGAGTAGGTGATACAGGCAGGAGAATGTAGTTGTAAATCCTGAAAATTGTTTGGATGCAGAGACAGGGTAATGTCTGAAACACCACTTTTACTGGACTCAGTTATTAGGAAAGCTGTTTGAAGCAGGTAAGTGAGGATATAATGACCTTTCTGCTGATACTTGCAATGTGACTAAATCTTACATGTTACTATGATGGGTGATGAAGGGCTTGACCTTGCTCCCATGAAATTATTTCCAGTTAGGGAGGCCCAGGAATTGATGAATATGCAGAAGCTATGCTCAGCCTCAGGATTTGTGGTGCTTCTGTATTTTATTACTCCACTGCCATCCTAAAGAATAGATGAGCAGCTGCTCTGTGGATGCTCAGCAGCAGAGAATCTGCTGCCATGCTGTGCGTGTGAGCTGGGTGCTCAGGACTCTCTACAGTCATAAGATAACTGTGATTATTAACTGCTTGTTTAGAGCAGGAATGGCAGTTATAAACTGTCGGGAGGTTGAAACATGCGTGTGAAGATAAAACGTAGCAGCAAAAGTGCAAGATGCAAATTTACCAAAATTAAATGTTGCGGCACAAGGTACAGCATCAGTAAATGTGGTTAAGGCCAAAGCCTTTCTGCATAGGATGAGCTGAAAAGATGCTGACTTTCTTCCTGTGACTTTGCAACATGCTAGGGAGTTTAGAGGGCAGACTGGCCCGACTGCTAAGAAACAGCCAACACAGCACTTTTGTGTGGAGGATGTCTGCACTGCAACAGCAGCACGGTCACAGAGAGGAGCAGCGAGCGCCCTGGTGGAGAAAGAGGAGTGCACAAAGGGACTCTCTGCTTTAGACTTCTGTGCTGCTGGGGACCAAGAGCGTACCTGTACATGTGTGTACACATAAGACCCTTAATTCAATGTTATTTATCACAGTTACAAACTGAAATCCTGGTTTTCTGCCCACAGCAGGTCTGAATGTGGAACAATGTAAAGGACAAAGAAAATAATCAAGCAATTAGCAACTTAGCAATGTCCAGGTCTGGAACTTATGTGACTTAGTCCAGTGTAATAGGCCTGTGAAGGATCATAAAACCCTACATCTAGACAGCAGGTTAGCAGGTGATACACTTCTGTAAATATAATATATTGCTCATAAACTGGCAACAATTCAAGAGCTGATGAACCCCATTTATGAACACTGAACAACATAAACCACTTTCCAGTCCACAGAACAAAGTCTTAAGAAGTGATGGCACTCTATTTTTGAGTGGGGAAAAAAGATCACTGGTCAGAATTACACCTATTTTAAGTGGGGAATTTCAGAGGATTATGCCTGTGTTGACTGGGTCTCTTCCTTGCTCAGTCACTGGAAACTGGAGTTCCTTTAAAAGTTGTTTGTAGCTGCTTGATATTCATCTTTGATCCTTTCCAATCTAAAATGACATGCAGAAATGGAGACAAGCAATACTTGCATGCAAAGAGCACCTGGACAAGAGTGGCTGTTTCATAGCTGCTAGAGTGAGAGTAAATAACCAATTGCATCAGTTTACATGAGTAATACATTTAGGAACTGCAATCAGTTTAGAAGTCTGTTTTCCAAGCACTATGTCATAGCCCTTGGGAGCTTAGCTTAAAAGAAAGCTCTAGCAATGTGTGTCAAAAGACATTTCTAAATCTAAAGGAAAAATCCAGTTCTTCTGATGCTACAACCAGACCAAGTACCCAGTCTTTTAAAATACTGAAACAAGAGGTAGTCAACAGAGGTTTATAAATATATTTCTTTACTCTTACTGTAAAGTCAGTTCCTACTTTAGCTAGAAAGGCATCAATCCAAAAAGTTTGAGAACTGCTATTATATAGAGGACAATTTTTATTACTTATGCCTAAAGGATATTTTGTGAAGGTGAGAATAAGTCACCTCAAAATGAGACACAATAAGATATATAAGCTAATTTACATACAAAAGTACATTGAAAAGAATATCAGTAAAACATCTGGACATACAAATGAAAAAAACATTCAGTTGTGGTAGTTAAAATAAATATGACTACAATTAGCAAGCATTTGATCCTTTTTGTACATTATTGCACATTTATAGAAGATATATTTGTACTTGTTTTGTTTTGTGAAATATTTCCTGTTTGTTTCTGGTAAAATTAGCCTATGGGTTTTGAGTAACATAATTATTTTACAGTATCTTAATGCTTATACTCTTAAGAAAGAGAGGATTGCCATATCTTCACAGAATCTTACGGAAAAATAATCATAGCAGTGATCTGAAACACAGAATGAACATATTTAGTGGAAATCACTGAATCAGAGAGTGGTTTGGGTTGGAAGGGGCCTTAAAGATCATCAAGGTCCACCCCCCGGCATTGGCAGGGACACCTTTCACTAGACCAGGTGGCTCAGAGCTCCATCCAACCTGTTCTTGAACAGGGATGAGGAATCCACAGCTTCTCCGGGCAATGTGTCCCAGTGTCTCACCACCCTCACAGAAAAGAATTTCCTCCTAATATCTAACCTAAACCTACTGTCTTTCAGTGTGAATCCGTTCCCCCCTGCCCTGTCACTGCATGCACTTGTAACAGTCCGTCTCTGTCTTTCCTGCAGGTACTGGAAGGCCACAATTCGGTCACCCCAAAGCCTTCTCTTTTCCAGACTGAACAATCCCAACTCTCTCAGCCTTTCCTCAGAGGAGAGGTGCTTCGTCCCTCTGATCATCTTGGCAGCCTCCTCTGGATCTACTCCAACAGGTCGATGTCCTGCCTGAAGCTGGATGTAGCACTGCAGGTGGCTTCTCACAAGAGCCAAGTAGAGGGGCAGAATCCCCTCCTTCCCCTGCTGGCCATGCTGCTTTGGGTGCAGCCCAGGATACAATTGGTTTTCTGGGATGCAAGTGCACTTTGCTGGGTCATGTCCAGCCTCTCATCCACCCCAAGTCCCTCTCAGCAGGGCTGTTCTCAGTCTGTTCATCCCCAGCCTGTGTTGATACCAGGGGCTGTCTCAACCCCACTGCAGCACCTTGCACTTGGTCTTGGAAACCTCATGAGATTCCCATTGGCCCTCTTCTCAACCATGCCCAGATTCTTCTGGATGACATCCCATAATGGCATCTCGAAATACTGGGTATGAACCTAACAAGTGCATTAGTCATGCTAGTGCAGTTTCCTTCTTAGTGGATGACCTTCTAAATTTATCCCTTATTTCCATTTTCAGAACTAAGTCTTCCCTACCACTATCTTCTGCTATTTGAGGTATTCCGTGATGATCAGTACTCAGGTCATGTGTTACTAACATATGAATTAGAAAAAAGTGGCTGTTGGTGGAAGAGTGTTTCGTTTTAGTTCAGACGTAACACTCCTCCGGTCTCCCAAATGTGTGCATCATAGTGTCAAGTGCATCAAAGCAACAACTACAAGTGACTGACAAAACTAGGATCTCCAAGGCAAGAACAGCAAAGGGAAGACTGGTCACAACTTCTTTTCCAGGAAAAACTATGGTGTGTGGTCAGTCACGTCTTCCCAAGGAATAACACATTTTCCCAAGGAAGAAAGCAAAACGGGGGAAAAAAGAACTATGGACTCATCAGCAAGCAGAGGTATTTGAATGGACCTAGTGACCTATGCTGCCCCAAATTTGAAGAAATCCTATGAGAAGTTTCTTTCTATAATCAGTCTTCTATAAAGTATCTCTTTCCTTTTCTGGTGTTGTTGGATCATTCATGTTTCTGGACGCAGGTCTTGTGGAAGATTCTGCCCCACTGTCAGATCAGACACTGAGTTGTAAATTACATTTTCCTTCTGCACATAGGTAGTATAAGGTTCCACTTCCATTGAGTCATCCTAGCAAAACAAAACCAAAAACTGTGAATACAAGGAGGAGTTTAGCTTGGCAAGACTCTGCAAATCTTTCATCTGGACTGAAGAAAATAACTGGGAAATAGTGCTCTCATATTTACTCCTCTTCACCTAAAGAAAAAACCCTCTATTTCTTTTTCTACCAAGGAACATGGATTGCTGTTTCTGTCAAAGATTTGGAGGGTGAAGCTGAGGTATTGTTTCACTTGCCTCCTTTTTCTCCCCTTCTACTCCACTTTTTTTGGCCTGGAAAAAAAATTTTGTTCAGGTCTAATTCTCTAGAAAGAGCAAATAATATGCTGGAGTCTTGACTTTGATTCATTCCTCATCAGCCTGTGATTTCAGTCTACAGACATGCTAATAAAACTCCCGTGACATGACAGCAAGAGCACTGGTGCTTAAACCATTATTTTACATTAATGCAACTGCGTCTGTCAGCAACAACTGGGAGGGAGGAACAGCAGGAATAGTAATAACTAGAATTGACTAATCCTCTTCGGAAACTGAAGCACCTTTTTAAGCTGATGACAGAATTTGAGCCTAGTGTATTCTGTGGGTGCACAGATACAGTATAATTGTTAACACATCTTGTCTGCATAGAGATGCTGTTATCTGGATTTGGCAGCAGAGAACAGAGACACAGCTGACGAGTGAATTGCTCAGCTACACAAGAAGCTTCTAACACCATAGGGAGTCCAATAATATCTCCCAGTTTGCAGCTCAGCACTCCTTCCATTGTCTTGAGTATGATTGTTTCTTTGATTGTGGATTGACCATGCAAGATGAAGAGTGGCCTTCAAAACTCACACATTACCATTCTGGACACCAAAAGAGATATTCTTTTTTTTCTTGGCGTCTGTTAATCTTGTTGCTTAATCTTCTTGCTCACTAATAGTTTTCTTAATATTCCCCAACCCATGCTATTGTCTCCCTTCCTGATTTTTTTTTGGAGAGCAGTTGTGGTCAGAATATCTGATATGATGAGGGAAATGTGGTGGGACTCACTCCTTGTTAAGATTAAAGGATGGCAGCAGCTGAGTGTTTGGTGTTGGAACACACCTCTAGGGTTTGCTCCAAGTGAAGATAAGCCTTGTTTTGTCCCATAAAGAGCTCAGAGTAAATATATAAGACACAGTAGTACCTGCTGAAAGCAGAGACTAAAAATCTAATGGTTTCCCTTTACTGATCATGTTTCCAGGGCTACCAGAAGAACCCTGATTTGGTGATGGTCTAATTTCCATCATTCTCCTTACCTGCTGGAAATGTATAGGAGCAATTTCAGGAGGCTTGGTTTTGTGGCATGGTCTGTGAAAAAGAAAAAAAGTGTTAAAACATGTTCGGCTGGATCACAGCTTGGTTTCTTTGATCAAAAGCTTATGAAACATTTCTTTTTCTTGTCTTCAAGAGTAAAATCTTCTCATGTCTCTCTCTCCTTGACTTTTGATCCTGAAATTATAGCACCCTACCTTTCTTAAGAGGTCAAGAGGTCTTTTGTTATGTTTGTGGGAGCTTCCATAAAATGGAAGCAGAAGATTAGAATCAAAGGCCTCTGTAAGGATATACATTTTACAGTTAGTGAAATTGTACTGAACTAATTCTCCACCTTTGAGGGAAAAGGTCTGAGAGAAAAAGAGTTTTGGAACAAGCAAATGAGGAACCTAGCTGAGGTTTTCAGTACAGGTGCTAATTCAGCATTCCACTGCACACGTGATTTCTGTAGTTTCTCTTCAGAACTACTTTTTTTCTTCATAGGAAATCCTGAAGGGACTAGAGGCCAGCTTCACTCAAGGAATTTTTTAATAAATACAGATACAATCTGCTGTCCCTCCTGTTCATATGGCAGGCTGGCACTGCTTAGTTCTCTGGCATTTAGTAGAACTTATTAGGCAGCAGAACCAATGCCCTGATCTAACCAAGAGAGATACTGGCAGACTATCACAGCATCTGTAGAACAGTTGTACTCTCACAGGTTCCTATCAGAACGAAGAGCTCCCCTTTAGCAAGCAGTGCAATCAGGGTCCTCAGCCAATTTCTTCTTTCCATTTATATTTTACTCAGGGGCATTATCCTGTGAAGATGTGTGCAACGCACAGTGTCTGCAGTACAGAATTACTTGATAGAGCTAATTCAGTAATTCACAGCAGCACAGACTGACGGAATCATATGATTTCAAGACACAAACAGTGCTTTAAAATTTCTTCTAGCACTAGATAATTTTTCCTTAGCACCTTAGCATACATACATACCTATCACTGTGGAACTTGAAATAGTAAATGACAGCCAACAAGGTGATAATGATCAGAACACAAGAAATGATGCAGGCATACAGGAAAATGTTGGTTTTGTCTAAACACAAAGAGACAGTCTCAGTTATATTTTCTTCTCAGTTTCTGTATTATTTCAATAGAAGATTAAATTTGCTTTAGCGCATACACGCATTTTCAGCATGCTTGTAAAAGAAACAGAATGTCCTTCAGCAGAAGGGAAAGTCAGTAATGAAACTTTGCTGAGAAACACAAATGGAGTCTGTCAGAGACAAAAGTAGATTCCACAACTCCCACAGTGGACACTCATATTTTCACTAAGCCACACCTGAGCTCCTCTCAAGAACTCAGCTTTTCTCAGTACTCGTGTGTAGTTCTCCAAAGCAACAAGAAAACCAAAGACCAGAATCCAAGGGTCATACAGTGTCAGCCATTCACAACTTGGAATAAAGTAATTTATTTTTTTCTGCTAGCCACACAAGAGTTGGGTCTCTTTCTCTCTCTTACCATGACATTCAAATTTGCATTAAAAAAATGCTGATATTCTCACTCCAAGTTATTTTATCACAGAGCTCATGACTGCTTTGTCTCTGTTTCCAACAGCATTTCCACTACCAAAAGAACACTACAACATTTATATATATCCCTCTTAGGGAAGAAAGCACTAGGAAATAGTGTCCAGAACACAAACAAGCTGGTGATGTTTCTGGGCAAAGGCAGTCGGGGATGATACTCTTGTCTTTATAGGACTTCACTGAAGGTTTCTGTATCTTTTAGGGACTTTCCTTCCGAGCAAGAACAAGAGCTGAACAAGCTGAAGAGGGCTCTGAACACCGAACACACAAAGGGAAGCTCACCTGGGGGACAGCAGGCTATGGACTGGCTCCAGTTGCCAGCTGGGTGGGACACCATGCAGGTGGCCATGCTGGTCATGCTGGTATTACACGCTGTGAACCTGCTGAGAACTGTCACTGTCCCGTTGTCGTGGCCCTTTTCCTCTGCAGTGGAGTTGCTCTCCGGGGCCCACGAGAGCTGCGCCGGCGGCTTCCCCGCCGCTGCCTCGCACACGGGGCTGCCCTGCTCATCACAGTACAGGCTCGGCCTCGGGGGGACTGCAAAGCACCAGCAAGGGGACATGCATGGAGTTAGCTGGGCACAGCTGAGGGTGGGCTGTTCTTGTTCTCCACCCAAAACGAACCCAGTGAAAAGAGGACAATAAGGTTGGAGGTGCCATCCCATCCCATCCCATTGCAGCAACGTGGGCCCAAAGCACAAGAGACAAAGATTAGGTCTCTTTTTCCCTTTTGCATGATTCTCTCCCATTCAGGTGAGCCTTACCACAGCCATTCATATCTTCTGTGTGTACATGGGAAATTGCTTCACACCTGTCATTTCTAACTAGACAGCGAAAAAGGGAACAGCAGAACAGAGAAGAGTTTTCAGAAACAGGAGGAAAGGAGACACAGAGATACCATCAATGAAACACATGAGTTTATCCCAGCAAGAATTACAGAATCATAAAATGGCTTAAGTTGTAAGGATCTTTAAAAATCATCTAGTTCCAACCTCACTGCCATGCATAGGGACACCGTCTGCTAGACCAGGTTGCTCCAAGCCCCATCCAGTCTTGCCTGGAACACTGGGACATCTACGGTTTCTCTGGGCAACCTGTTCCAGTGCCTCACTACCCTCAGAGTACAGAATTTCTTTCTAATATCTAATCTAAACCTCCCCTCTGTCATTTTAAAAAAAAAAGCTCCTCTTCTTACTGCACATTCCTTACCCAGCACAGTCAGGTGGTACTTCTCTGGGAGATTCCCCTCTGTTGATGCCACTTCGCAGCGGTAATTTCCCTCCTGGGCTATTCCTACTTGCCGTATCTCAAGGGCAGGATCCAGATCTGGTCTGAATTTCCAGTTTATGTTGTCACTGCAGTTTATTCTGTCTGTCATGTTCCTATCAGCCCTGTATACCAAGGTGCAGGGGCCTCCAACCTTGGGGGTTATTGTCCATGTTAGCATAGTTATCTGTCCTTTGAGAGGGCAGGTGAGCACTGAGCTGTCCCCTACGGTCACTAGCACTATGTTGTTCCCTGAGGAGAAAAAAAAAGAACATGTGAGAAGGTGTCCAGGGATGTCATAGCCTTGGAGTTGTGGTCTGGACTTCACAAGGAGACGTCTGCAGTGGTGCACACCAGTGTGAGGCTGTGGCTGTGCTCATCTGCACATTGTCTGTCATCTCTTATTACAGCTGTGGATTGTGGAGCCAGTGGCTGTCACAGCCAACCCTTGCAATACTATCAACAAATTTTCCACTGAGGGTCATCTTAGTGGATAACACTGGATACTGAAGGAGGACCCTACTCCTGCCCATTGTCTTTAGCAGTTCCACATCCAAAGAGTGTGCTTGTATCAGCAAATCCTCCAGTGGGTTGCTCACAGGGCTGAAAATACAGAAATATTACTATTGCACCCGGCCACATGATAGTGGCTTTTCTCTGTAACTGTTGCTGCCAACAAAGTAAACAACTTTTACTTCTGCATTCATACGAAATCCAACACTATGGGCAAAGGCCTTGTCTACACCACTCAGGCACGCATAACACTGGTGGAGCTTGGTGTAGGAGGAAAGGATTTTGCCCTATGTCTCAGGGTTGTCTTACATGTGCATTGGTGTTGCCTACATGTGCAAAGGCAGCTTCTTCTGTGAGGCACTTGTGAGACTGAGAGAAAAAAGGGGTCTGAGGTGGAGGTTGTACTCCAGTCTGAAGAGTAGGTGAGGGACTGGGACTTCTGTGTCCTTTGGCTTCTGCTGAAATTAAAAGCAAGCAATCCCTAGAACTCACAATGTATGTGAATGAAACTTTGCAGTTAATGGGTTAATAGCAATAATACCCATAGCTGTAGTCCAAACAAACCTCTATTTACCACTTCACTCATTTCCTCTTTTAGTAGGTGGCCATTAAATTTTGGGACAGTAAACCACTGATCTCTCAGTTCTCTGTGTCACTGGTGGAACACAAGTTGCTCTTCCCTTTGGTTGAGTAATGGTTTTAGTGGCATTCTGCAAGCTGTGTGTGAGGAGAAAATCAGAGTACTACTTTCAAAACATGCATTAATCTGGACAGACAGCTAAAGTTAACCAATCTGATTGGTACCGACAAATAAGTTTTCCACAAGTTATTCCAAAAATGTTAACACCCTCCCCAAACCTTACAAGCAAATGCACTAAAGCAGCAATTGAAAGTTCATCTGGAATATGCAAAGAATTAGAAGATCTAATTTTTGCATGATTAGTCAAACCCTTGTCAGTCTTCCTCCATGATACCAGACCTGACTTTGCTGGGTTTTGCTACCCCCTACCCAGATCTGGAATTATATTACCTCTGCTGTTCAGCACAATGTGAAGCCCAGTCGAACATTCACAATGCTATAAGAAGTGGTCTTAATGAGCATCAACATTAAGTAATTAGTCAAATCATTACTATTAGCCTCTTTGAGAAAACTACAGTTGGTTTCACCTTAATAGTATTATCTGAAATCTCATTATCTTCATGAATCTAGGTGAACGTACCATTCCAGCTCAACCACTTTTGGTTCTATATGATTGTTTTCTTGGGAAATGATTCCTGACTTGCAAAATGAACACAGTTCACTGCATTTTAACTTCTTAAATATTCCTTTAAAGGCTTTTGCCTTTTCATTTTGAGCATTAAGTACCCTTTGGATGAAGACACTTCAGCCATTAAGAGTGTTCTGTGATGCATTATTACACTGGAGGTGTTTTTAAATGACAAGTATTTTTCTCCTTAATGGCATTCCAAGAAAATGTGAGGTGTGCGTTTTAAACTCAGATGATTTTACCAGGAGCGGAACTGAAAGAAGCCTTTTGTCTCGTGATAGTTTCTGGGTGAGTTCAATGAGTGTCTCTGAAAATTGGAGAACAAAGTGTTTCCTCTCCTAGTTTAATGTTGCTGAGAGCCTCAGAGCTCCGAGTCATGCAGAGTATGGCTGAGCTCATCTGAAAATGACTAAGCAAACCTTTGCACCCGTGTGTTGGAGCTGGGGTTTTTTTAGATAATGCTTGCAAATGTTGAGCAAGAATGACAGTGTTGTGCATATTGAACTGTGTACACTTTCATTTACTTATTAAAGCAGCAGCATTTTACTTCTCTTTCAACTCAGCATCTCCTAAGCAGCTCGTTGCAATGTAGAAGTTCCCCAACAGAATGGGTTTTCATGCTTCAAGGCTGTAAAGAAAGAGGCAGTGAAAGTGGTGCTTTCTGCTATGCCTTTCTGTCGTATTCTCCTCTGAATGAATCAGGTACCATTCACTTCAAATAAGAAACCACATCAGACAGCTTAAAATCTGCTGAATCAAGTTTAAATACAATTTTAGGTTTACAGAAAATTTGTAGAAGGCTTATGAAATCCCCTGTATCTTGTTATTAATTCAGAAGACTTTTAGTAAGGCAAGAATTTTCCCCAGATAGCAGATTAATTAGTAAAAAACCTTCTTGCTTATCATATCCACACAGCTTCCTACTTTTGCAAAGAGGCCTTATTAATATAAAAATTAAACTGTCATCACTTTACTGCCCTCTTTTATTGCTAGAATGCAGGACAGCAGCATTAGTGTAAATATGATTTGTGAACTTTCTACCTTGATTTGCTTTTATTTTCATACATGCTGCTAGAAACACGAACTTTTGATTTATTTTACAAAAGAATGTGTATGCCAAAAGTCCTTAAAGGTTTGGTTAATTTGTGTTTCTGAAGTGACTTTAAAGTGACTCACAAGCAGAATAGAACTGGGCCTGGGTAATACTTGATGGGGAGCTCCCAGACCATGAAGAATACTGTCATCCGTTTTCATATAAGTTTCCGATGAACTTTCTATTTCAAGCTAAAATAAAATCTCAGGAAATGTAAAAACTTGCCAGTTATTACCACAGAGTTAGCTTTATTTAAAAGCAATGCAAAATGTATATTCCCAGAAGTTAATATGTAAATAGCAATGGGATCCCCAAGCACAAAGGCTGTTCTTTAACTAGAAATTATCCTCATTCCTATCCTGTCCTTCCTGGTCAGGCTTAGCATTTGGACATGTTGCTAGGACCTCACATTGGACTGAAGCTGGACATACTCTGCTTTCTCTTTGTAATTTCTCTGAGCATACCAAAAGCCATCTAAGTATCTAAAAGTATATTTTATTAGAACATAAATCAATATGCTTGAAAGCGACAGTTCTGCAGGGAACACAGAATTGCTGGCTATACTCATGAAAATAAAAGACATGAAAATAAATCTCCTCTACTCCCTCTGCCCCTAAAGAACAGGTTATTTCCCTCAGTCCTCTTTTCTACTCTACAAGCTTTTGTTGACTTGTCAGGCTGCACATTTTTTACATAATCACATCTGAGCTCCATTTCCCTCACTTCCATGACTTCTTGTGGGTCTGCTCCAATCAAGCCCTTTGCCAAGGTCTCCTGATCTGCGTTCTTTGTCCTCCTTATGCTGCCTGCCCAAGCCTGCGCTCTTGGATGTGCACTCAGCAGCTCTGAGGGAAGACAAAATCTTCCCTTCCCTCTGAGAATTACAGTAAACCTAGAGGGTGTATGTCTACCCTGCAGGAGAACTAAACAAAAGTATTTCTTGTGGTTTAATCCCAGCTGGCAACAAACACAGCTGCTGGCTAACTTTTGGTCACTCCCCCCGCAATGGGATGGGGAGAGAATCAAAAAGGTGAGAAAACTCATAGGGTAATAGGTAAAGCAAAAGCCGTGCACACAAGCAAAACAAAACACCCCAAGGGCAGGCAGGTGTGCAGCCATTTCCAGGGAAGCAGGACTGTATCATGCAAAATGGTGACTTGAGAAGAAAAACATCATAGCTCCAACCATCCCTCCTTTGCTCTTCCCCCAGTTTTATGTGCTGAGCATGATGCCACGTGGTCTGGAATGCCCCTATGGACAGCTGTGGTCAGCTGTCCTGGCTATGCTCCTTCCCAGCCTCTTTTGGACCCCCAGCTCACTCACTGGTGGTGTGAGAATCAGAAAAGGTCTTGGCTCTGTACAATCATTGCTCAAAACATCCCTGTGATGTCAACACAGTTTCCAGCACAAATCCAGCTCCATAGTAACAACTATGAAGAAAATTAACTCTATCCCTGCCAAAAACCAGCACAGGATTCCATTCTGTTAAAGAGAAAATGTTCAGTGCTGCAAGTGTTTTAATTCAGACCTGTCACCATACAACTCTTTTCTGGAATGGCCTTTCATGCTGCAAAGTGGTTAAAAGCCATTTGCTGCTGTTTCCTCTGTGATAACCAATTGGTTTGTGACCAGTGCATTAGGGCAGATACATGGCATCCACACCAGCATTTATCTAGTCAAAGGCTCAGAAACAAACCAGCACGTTGCACAGCTACATCTCTCAATGTGAAATCTCATCTTACAGCTGAGCTGAACTGACAGCTTGCTGTGGCTGAAAAAGGGGATAATTGGTGCAGCAAAGGCCTCATCCTCTGTGGGCCTGCAGAGAACAAGTGACTTGAGGAGGTGTGAGCTATCAAGCTCGTCTGGGTGCAGTGCTAACTGTAGGATGGTAATTAAATGTCAGGTGTTAACTGTTAACTCTTTCATTGCACACAAGAGAGATATCCACAAATTTATTGTAAATAACATCTCATTTTCAGTCATGTTCTTCACAACTGAGTTGACTCTGGAAAACAGCAATCATTTTTTCTGTTAGCCGGAAAGAGCAGAGCTCAGGAAACAAGGAGTACGTGCTGTCTGTCACACTGATGTGGAAAACAGATGAGTCAGGTTCTGAGAGTTCTGTACAGCACCAGGCTGAACCATTTTATTTTGGTCGTGAATGCAAATCCATTGTGATCAGGTGTCACCTTGGAGACTCACCTGACAGTAGCAGGCCTTTAGTCTGAGGTTCTCCAATTTGGCTTCAGCCTCTGAAATCTATCTCATTATGCCATCCCTTATTGTCTCTCTTTGACTGTTGAAGAAGACTTCAAGCCATGTCCGAGAAGGTTCTTAAGCTCTATTGCAGTGCATTGAGTGCACATTCCAATGCACTGACAGATTCCACTTTTATGTTTTAAAATGGACATATCCTCTCTCAGGAAAAAAACAAACTCAGTCGAGGAGTTTGCATTTGTGTTTCAAAAATGTGCTGGTTATTGCTGTTATGGTAAGATTACTGTAATTTGAAAAGACTGGAGGAAAGACTTTGCTACGTCTTTTTCGGTGTGGTTTATGCAGTTTGACAGCTCTCATGAACTAGTTGCACCAGCTTCTTTGCAGTATCACTTATTTTGTCATTTCTCCTGTTTCTCAAAGACTTTCTCACATTAAAAGAAGAAAGATTTTAAAAATAGGAAAATTTGATAGTGAAGCCACTAAACTTCTGAGGGGAATCACTGCAAAATCAGAGACAGCTATGCAGGTTGAAAGTGCTTTTGGTTGATTTGAAACATGAAAGATTTCCAGCCTCTGTTATTCTTTATAGGAGGTTTTAAACCACAGTAGAACTTCTTATTGCCTCAATTTCCATGACAGTCTCTTGCAAAATTTACCTGTTAAAGAGTGTTTTGCACTATGAAGAGATTGCTTTACTTCCTCAGACATATTTCTCAAGCATCCTATTGGTTCTTTATTTCTTAAAATAACAATTTACCAGAGCATTTTGCTGCATCTTCCCCCTACACCCACTCCAGATATTAAACTTAGAGATATAATGAACTGAAACAATGATCATACCACAGCAAATGACTAACTGTATCTTGGAATGAATGTAGTATATGAGTCACAGCAAGTCATAATCAAAAAGGCAGCACCGGACGCTTGGAAGAGTTCAGATACAACTGTCTGTGTTCTGCATCTGTTTTCCCCTTCTACTGCCACAGAGTTCCTGTGACACCCAGCAAGGCTTGTCTGGAATGAAATGAAAGATAAATAGAAGTGCTTTGTACTAGGGTAGGAATCGCTAACGTGCTGACAGACTCTTACACAGCGTAGCTTTGTGCCTGTGAAAACATAGTCACAACAGCACAGGATGGAGTGTAGGCTAAAAACCACCCCTGTGTTTCGGGTGAGTAAGTAGTTAGATTACTTTAATTTTCATTATAGAAATACATCAAATAGCTGACCTAAGCTCATATGACTGCTTCTTGAAACCTAGATCACAGCTTTTTCAGCATGGATGTATCTTTAAGAGGACACATTAAAAGATTTACACCTTTATTGCTAGTTTCACACTCACACAGTTTTATCCATACTTATCATTATTCCTTGAAAAGATGTCCTATTCTCATTTCATTCTAGTTAGGCGTTTTCCTTATCTTCAGAAATTCCTTTCTTCCTCATATTCAAATTGTTATTTTGTTCTTCTTTTAACACATTTCTTTTCTGTCACCACTACCATGCCACTTGCAGTACTTTTCTTGCCACCAATACTGTGTCATTCTTTCTTACTGTTTCATGCAAGCTGAAATAGCAACCTCACATACTTTGTCATTGGTTTTTCAATATGAAGTGCTCATAGAATGGCTGGATTTTTTTAGATTGCAAACTTCAACATGACTTTATATGTTGCAGAGGGCTGAGGACACTGATAGAACTCAATAGTGATCCCAAGGTTTAATCTTTCCATTCAAGGTGGAATATACCTTTACAGTTGCCACTTCCTAGTGTGTAATTTTTCTATGATCTTTCAATTCTCTTAAGCTTTCTCCAGCATCTTTTCAAGTCCTTCAAGACAGCTGATTTTGAAGGCAATGAAAAGATGTTAAAGCTCACTTAGGTAGAGATGTATTTGATACAGTGTCCCCTTGAAAAAAATTAAGCTGAAAGAATAAAGGGACAACTACATGATGGATAAAGAACTGGGTTGAGGAGAGAAAGAAAAGGCAGTTAAGTGGAGGTGCCAGGTTGAAGGTAGCTTGCTGATGTTTCTCAGCAGATGATTTTTGCCGTAATTCTGTTTAACTTTTTTACTAACGGCATTGGCAGCATCAGGAGTGTGTGAGGAAATTTGTTGAAAGCAGGAAGAATACAGTGTTATTAGTGTAAAGAACTGATATGTCACACAAGAAGAACCTGTTGACCTTGATGAGTAGAATGTTAGATGTGTGCTGAAATTCAGCAGCTAAAAATGTCATAATAATAACAGGTAGTACAACAGATTTTGAATGGAAAGTAGAATACAGAACCATGCCTCAATCATGTATCAGTATTAAATCCAATCATTTTAATCAGTATTAAAACCAGCTTTTCAATAAAATGGGTGCTTGTTTTGGTGCTCAAATTGTTTATAGAAAGTGTTTTCTAATACAATGCCTGCAAAAAAAAAGGCAATTTAATTTCATCGCTGCAATTCGATCCAGTGGTTCAGTGATTTATCCTCACATAAATAGGTTATGTCTCAATATAAATATGACTGTGTAGGAAAAAAAGGATGGGTACACTTCTTAAATGAAGAAATTAGTGGGTGTTTAAATGATGTGCCAGAGTCATGGAGTTTAGAGAACAGACACTGTTGCCCAAATCCTCAGCTGATAATAAATCATCACTGAACTTAACAAGCTGTCACAAAGCATACCAGTCTGGTTCTAAACTTTGAACTTTGCTACTTCTGAACTGTGCAAAGTAAGTAGATCTTTCTCCTTGCAGAATGTGAGCTGGAATGGATGAGGGCAAAAGGAATTTGCACTGGACGTCAAAGTGCTTTGGGTTGTATTGCTTTCAGAGTAGCACTGTGACACCATGTGTAACAAAGTGCTTCCAATTCTCAGCACAGAAACAGATACAGATTATTTTATATTTTGTTCTGAGTGCTGAACTTGGCCTTTTACTCTTGGCCACGTAAGAAGAAAAATAAACCACATACTCTTCACTGATGCTTAAGCAGCATTTTCCTATTATTCTAAACAAAAATAGATAATTGACTGCAAACTGTAGGTTGTGTGCCTTCTTTTTCATACTTTGCTGAGAGCAGATAAGGGACTGCTGTGAAAATATACTTTTGACCTCATTTTATATGGTTAAAATCTCAATCATACTTTCTTCAGTGCTTACCTTTAGCACTGCAGTTTTTCCTCCCAGCATTGTCTTATTCAACACCAAGATAAGGCAGTATAAGAAAATCCTCTATGCCTTTTTTCTTTCGAATGATTGCACCTCTAACTACAAAATGCATCAGCTGTGAGTTTTAAGTAGCATGCACCTCTAGAAGCGCATTCACAGTTAAAGAAAATCTGCTTGCTTTGTAAGTCATGAAGTATGTGGTCAACTTGGAAGACTGAAGTTCCTTCTTTCCATGGTTTTGAAAGCAGACAAGTTCAGACACGAATGCACTCGGTGTGTTTGGACCACAGCAAAGTTGTGGTATCAAAATGGTACCAAAATGTTGGTATCGTAACAATGTGCTTGGAAGATTGTACTATGGCAATTTAGACGTGTTCTAAGAAAATGTTTGCTTTATTTAATAGTACAGAATTACTTTTTAAGAATTTGGATGAGAAAAACAGGCTGCTTGGATTCAGATTTTTTTAGGGTAAAAAGAAGTCAGAATGATTCCGGCACATAGTCCCAAAGAAGCAGTAAAGAAATAGTGAAATGGAGACAAATGTAAGTTTACCATATTAGGTTATTTTAGGCTATGATTTTTTGTATCTGCATCAAGATTCTACCATAAACTAGAATAGAAGGCAACAGAGACAGGTGCAGTGAAACATACTAGGACAGAGAGAGTCAAAATGCAGTAAAACACTAGTACACTAGTGAAAAAGAATTTACCTGTTTTATTAAGGAAAGAAACTAAATGAAAGCAGTAGCCTTCAGGAAAGTTATGTATGCAGGCAAACTTGAACTACTCTGTAAATCCACTTTACTTTCTTCACCTCATACTCTCTAATTCCAGCACAACGTCAGTGACTTCAATTTATCACTATTGATAAAACTGAACAACCATAGGGAATCACATCTCATTACTGATAATGGATTTCTTGCAGCTTCCTGTGAACCACTTGGACATATCCATTGTCCCAGGATACAACTATAGAGAGGCAGGACTTACCCGGTCAAGTGCTGCAAATGTTATTTCAATAAAAAAAGTTTTATTGCATAGACTTCTCATGGAAGATCTTGCCTGTCCTTACCACTTTCCTTTGGAGTATACACGACCACTTGAGGTGTCGTATGTGCTTTCTCTAGTTAAACTAGAGAAATCTTCAGAGCATTACCAAAGATATTTTAATATTGAGTCTTTTTCACTGCTGCTACTGAGGATTGTCACAAAAGGATTTTTAGTAGCGATCATGCCCCAGCAGCTTTAGTAACTTATTATCCAACCCTACCTGAAGGCAGATCTAGGTATGACAATTACAAAGAAACCTCAGCCTTTTTTCTGAGCTGCCCCATCTGCTGTGGTAAAAACTAACCCAGCCACACAAAACAACACGGTAAGGAAATGTTAAGGCAAATGTTAATGGAGATAAAGCCTGGTTACACACAACAGTTTTTCCATGACTTTATTTCCTTCAGAGTAGCTTGCTCTAGTCTTCAGAAGGGGGGACATAGATCCTTCTGAGCTTCATGCAAACTGGAGACTAAAATTATCTGGACGGAATACACACATTGTATCAGCTTGACACATTTATCCTGAAGAAAAAAACCCCTTGCCACTAGATCTTGCTCAGAAGAGCCACCCTAATATTGAAGGAAACAAGTTTAGGAGCAGTGCTAGCTAAAAACTTCCCATCAAATGTGGGCTGCTTTTTATCGGGAGCGGGTTGGGTGAAGAGGTTTCAGGCGTGAAATTAGATTTTAATGGAACATCTTTTTCTACATTCTTTGAAGGGCAATATAATTGGTAAATCAAGACACTAAGTTGTTAAAATCCAAATACCTTAGGGTGAAAACCCCCCAATTTTTGGCATTGGACTTTTTTTTTTAATATTTCCAGCAAAGTGAATTTTTAAAAATAATTTTTGCCAGTAGGATTCCCCTTTGTCTCCCCATTTTTCTTCAACATTCTGTGGTACATCCACATCCCTTTACTCTTTGAGCAACTATATTCCAAAATGTAGACTGTCTCTGATGCTACCATAATCAATCTGCATGAACTTGAGCAGGTTCCTCAGTATCCTTTTGAGATAGTTCTTTATCTAGAGAACAGGGACAGATTTCTTACCACCAGTGTGCCTGATGTGAGGTTAGTGATCCAAAGTTTAATAATGTTCATGAAGTATTTAAATTTTTTCCAGTGGGTAGAACTGAGTTGGGATCCCCCATTATCACTCAAAGACATTATAGATGGGTGTTCCATCACTGCCAACAATGACTGCAATTGTTTTAAAATAGCACAAAGGAGATATTTTTATTTTCTGGCTGAGTGGAATGGAGTAACTCATGTCCATTTAGTTTAGTTCTATCTGTCCATAATAGGAATGGCCACATGCATGTTACATAGTATTCAGAGATGTCCGAAGTTTAATTTGGATCTCATGGACACCTATCTGCCTTCTTCCTCCTATACAGAAACAGTTTAAGTTTCTGGAACTGCTCCTCAAATCCTTAGTTCCATTATCAAGTCCCTGGATTGCTGTTTGGTGCCTGGAAGAGCACCAGCTCTAAAAATGCAAACTAGCAGTATGTGGGAAACATTAACTGCTGTAGCTAAACTGCATTAAAACTAACTCAACTACACTAAAAGACGGAAGACTGGGACTGCCATTGCCCTTGGCACAAAAGCTTTTCCCATGATACTGGTCATGCCCCTTAGAACAAAATTCCAGAAGCTGCTCCCCTCTGTCAGCACATCAGAGACTTTACACTTCTCTTCTGAAAGACGCAAGAGATCCCTGCCCTATTTCAGAGTCCCTGCAGCCTCTCTTCAGCAGAAGCTACATGTCCAAAAGCTTCAAGTTTCCAGGCATATTTTTAGTATCTCAAAAGGCTCAGTTTCTCAGATGATGTGGATTTGTAGGTCTCAGTAAAAAGACTATTTGTGACAAATTGTACATTCCCAGCTAAGGGTCACTACATAGTTGCCTACATGGAAGTCACAGGGAAAATACCTGGCAGCCTTGTGACCACTAAGAAAAGAGGAGCAGGAGTGGGAAAGCATGTCTTAATTGTGCTTCATAAATTTCAGCGCTTAATAAAAGCCACAGAACGATATATAGCTGTTATAGAAAGAAAGGAGCTGTACACATTTCCCGTTCTTACATCCCAATGGCCCGTTGGTCCCAGTTAGACTCACCTGCTAATCTCATGACTGTGGTGATGGTGAGCAGCACAAAAACATACACAGTCTTCCCAGCAGTCTTCATGTTGGTTCCTGCTCTCATGGCTCAGGCAGCTCCGTCACTCCATCCATCCCTCCACCAACTTAACTGTGGTCATGGGGAGCATTTCTTGCCTGCCAGTACATCCTCAGCAGGCAGTGTCAGTGTTTCCTCTCCCCCTTTCCCATGCCTCTCCTTTAGCTGTGCATGCCCCTGATCGACTGGCTCCTCAAAGCTGGAGAGGTTCCTCCTTCTGACTTTTCAGAGCACTTTTCAGAGCTTCCTGTGCTGAGAACCCAGGCAAACACTGAGGAAACAGGCTGAGCAATTCTGCCTTCCGTTCATTGGCTCTCCTCAGGAGGCTGATGAGTGAAGATAAACCCTACAGCAGAGTTCAGAGAGAGTAAAAGCAGAGGAGATTATTCAATGCTGAGTTTAATATCAAAAAGGAAATCTTAGTCTCGGGAAACTAGAGAGAAACTTATTCTTCATGTTTCTCACTATTTTTACTTCTGCTATTTCTTTACCACGTCTTTGGTGCTACCTCCAAGAAAATTCTTCTGCATGTCTTCCTCAAAAAAAAAAGACCAGTCTTAACTCTTCTCTGTAAGTGACATTTTCAATTACTTCTCTCTTAAGTACCTACTTATCACATGAAATTCTGTGCTTCTCATATATATACACAGCCTCGTGTGAACTTTTAAGTTCGGGCCTTGTGAACTCTTAAATAAGTTGTAGGTGTATCCTTAGTCCATCCCCACCCCTGCCAACTAAAATATTACAAATCCAAACCTAATTTTTTTCAGAATCTGGAAAAAATTGTGAATATGGAATATGGGACAGTTTCCAGAAAAATTGCAGAATGTCTCATTCTGGAGGACTGAAACAAGGAAACAGTAAATATTTCCAAAATGAAACACTGATACTTCACATTTAAATGATGCTTTTGTTTAGAAACGGATCTTATTTGAAGGGGTCAGAAATCTGAACAAAAGCCAAAATATTGAGCAATTTTTTTTTTTTTTCACAACTGAAATTACATTTTTCTCAGGATGATTAAAACAAAAATAAATCCACTGTTATGTGCCCTTAATCTGGTGCAGGCTTCCCATGGGGTCACAGCCTTCTCTCAAGCATCCACCTGCTCCAGTGTGGGGCTGCTCCATGGGCTGCAGGTGGATCTCTGCTCCACCGTGGATCTTCAAGGCTGCAGGGGAGCATCCTGCTTCATCATGGCCAGCACCATGGGCTGCCCCTCCTTCTCTGACCTTGGTGTCTGCACGGCTGTTTCTTTCACACATTCTCACTCCTTTTGCCAGGTGAAGTTCCTTGGGTGTTTTCCCCCCCGGCTTAAATGTGTTATCCCAGAGGATGGGCTTTCCAGTGAGCAGCAGTGGAGAAGTTTGAGTGCTGAAATTTCACCAAGAAACACCACAGATTTTATGGGTACTAGAAGCTGTAAAGAAGTGAAGCACTCTTTTTGCACAGAGACTTGTTTTCAAAGTTTAAGAAGGTTCCTTCCTTTTACAGATTTTTTCACCAAGTGCCTTGACTTGTGAACCAGCAAAGATGGAGGTACTTTACGGAGAAGAGAGGAGACAGACCTTGGGTGTGGTGAGAGTAAAGAGATGGGATGCAAAAGCAGCCTAAATGTTGGTACCATGGGGAAGATGCTGAGCAGTGTGGAACACAAATAGGACAGACAGGAGTTTTGTGTAGATGAGAAGGATTTGGGTAAAGCACGTGCGTGTATTATGTTAGTCCTTTACGGGGTGAATTAGGAGCTGCAGAGTCTTGTGGCTCGCTCTGCTACTGGCAACATAGTAATTTTACTGAAAATTTCCACAGGAAAGTACTGTCTTTGAATAAGAAACTTGGGTTTCCTTTGAGGAAAAGCTACCTCAAAAAGACACGGTTAAATCAGTATTTTGAAGAGAAGGGATGATTTTCATTTGGCTTTGTCTTAAACTGGTTTTCTCTTTTCCTCGTTTATGAATAAAAAATAGAAACAACAGTTATTGTGGATAAGGACAGGTAATACTTACAGTCCTGCAATCAGAATGAAGAGACTTACTCTTGTTCAGAGGGGAAGGGTGAAACTGTTTCAGACTGAAAAGTCTGTGTTAAATATTTGCTACCAGAAATAACACAGAAATTGAATGTCGCCCACATCTTTCACTGAAAAATATGTTTGGGGGTTGTTTTTTTTCAGACTACTCTTGTGTGGGTTGTTTTAAAATAATACTGTATCAGTTTCTCCGCTTCCTCACTGATACAATAATTTTAGAGTCAGGGTTCCCTTCCCTTTCCTAAGCCACAGCATTTCCCCAGCACAGTTCTGTGGGTCAATAGTAGAGAAAAGGCCTCAGCTATTAAAAGCTACAAGTGAGAATAATTAGCAGTGAGGACAGAGACATAAGAGGAAAAGACAGAAAACAGATCAAAGTTGGCAGGAAATGAACTGCTCAGGTGCTAGGACTTGCACACCATGTTTGAACTGTACTGATGACTGCAGTCTGATGTTCTGGTAATTTTGTTTGATCAGACCAGTATTCCAAAATGGTCTGCATTGATATTCACTGGAACAGAGGAGTGTCAATTAAAGTCTTATGTAAATAAGTAAAAGCAAGGCTGATAATGATCATATAAAGAAAATAATGCAAGACACAAATTCAGCTGGGTCGTCTCTGTCCCAGGATAATCTCATTGACTACAGCTTTTTGTGGGTGGATGTTCTGTATATTTTTATCCTCTTGATTTTTTAAATTCAGTATAGGATTTTGACACTCCTCCTTACTGTTCTGAGGTTTTCAGTGTGCTATTCACAGTAACATTAGTTTATTTTCTTTGTATTTACCATTGACCTTGGAATTAGTAACGCACGTGAATAAATATCGTCGCTGTATTTTAGACTAGGGCATGGAGAGGAAGAAGACATGTTTATGTAAGTAAAGATAAGAAGACTGGAGAGGGAAATAGGCAAAATGTAACCAGTGTCATGCCTCAAATGTAAAAGAAATGGTGCTCAAATCTGATGCAAAGACAAGAGGATATTGAGATGTAGAAAATGTGCAGACTTGTACTGTACTGGATAAAAGATTGCTGCATAAACATATAAAAAATAAGAGATGCAATGGGATAGAGGAGATCTTGGAACAGAGCAAACTCTCTTCTAAATAAGAAAAGTCCAACTATAAGTTGTCATCCTGGAAGATTTTACTATAAAAATTAATTCAGAACCAGAAATTAGTAGGTACTTCGGGTAGGGAAGAATTATTCAAGATGTCATTAAGATACTTTGGAAGCAACTTTCTGGTTGAGGGAAGCATAACTTGGGAAGTGACATGTGAGAAGTCTGTAGCAGGTCATGACAAAAACCAGAAGTTTACCACAAGAAGTGATGAGTTATCACAGCAGACTTTTCTCCAAGTTACACATTGAGAGCCAGGATCCCATGACATAGAATTCATAGGAACCTAGAATCGTTTGGGTTGGAAGGGACCTTAAAGATCATCTATTTCCAACCCCCTGCCATAGGTAGGGACATCCTTTCCTAGATCAAGCTGCTCAAAGCCCCATCCAACCTGGCCTTGGAACACTTCAAGGGATGGGGCATCCACAACTTCTCTGGGCAACGGGTTCCAGTGTCACTACTCTCACATAATCTCTTCCTTATATCTAACCTAAACCCACCCTCTCTCAGTTTAAAGCCACTCCCCCTTGTCCTGTCACTACATGCCCTTGTAAGGTCCCTCTCCAGCTCTGTAGGAGGTTGCCATTATGAAGGCTGCTCTGAGGTCTCCTTGGAGCCTTCTCTTCTCGGGACTGAACAACCCCAGCTCTTTCAGTCTGCCTTTATAATACAGATGTTCCAGCCCTCTGATCATCTTGGTGGCCCTCCTCTGGGTTCTCTCCAGTAGATTCACATCCTTCTTATGTTGTTGGCTCCAGATCTGGATGCAGGACTCCAGGTGGGGTCTCGCCAGAGCAGGGCAGAGGGTGAGAATCACCTTGCATGCCCTGCTGGCCACACTGCTTTGGTTGCAGCCCAGAAAGCCAAGCACATCCTGGCTGTGTGCAAAAGGATGTGTTTGACTTCCTGGGCTGCAAGAGCATGTTGCTTCTCATCCACCAACCCCCCCAAGTCTTTCTCCTCAGGCCTGCTACTGATTTATTCTCCACCCAGCCTGTGTTTGTGCTTGGCATCACCCTGGCCCAGGTGCAGGACCTTATGCTTGGCCTTGTTGAACTTCATGATGTTTGTGCAGGCCCCGCTCTCAGGCCTGTCCAGGTNCAAGTCCAGGTAGATGACATCAGTTGCTCTTCCCTCATCCACCAATGCTCTCACCCATCATAGAAGGCCCTCAAATCTGCCAGTGAAGCCATGCTGGCTGTCGCAAATCACGTCTTTACTTTCCATGTGCCTTGGTATAATTTCCAGGGAGATCTGCTCCATGATCTTGTCAGGCACAGAGGATGAGATTGACCAGCCTGTAGTTTCCCTGGGTCTTCATTATTTTCCTTTTTAAAAGATGGGGGGGGTATGTTTCCCCTTTTCCAGTCAGTGGGAACTTTACCAGATTTCCATATCTGATCCTGAGAAAGGCCAGAGTGGGACAGAGGATGACCTAGACAAAGAAATAATGCATGTAGAGGAATGAAAGTTGTCAGGACTTGCTGGCTGCATTAATTAGAAATGTAGTGTGCATTTAATGTAAAGGAAGAAAAGTGGAGAGACATGGATAGCTGAAGCTAGAGCCTGAGACATAGTTGAGGATGAAGACATTGCTAACAAGTGCAATTAAAGATATGCTTTGAATAAATGCCCGTTTCCACACACCAGCAGAGAAACTCAAGCATTGTTTGTTTAAGGTGCTACGAAGAATCCTCACAGCCTTGCTGGAGACTGAACTTTCCCTGTCTTCTGAGTTCTAAGAGCACAGATCTAGGCTCTGCCTGTGGTTTTCAGTGTGGGTTATTGCAGTGCCATTTTATGTTAATTATCATAAATGTCATCAGATATTATTTGGCAGTCTCTGTGATCTGCTCTGTTTGAAGTGGTTTTACTCAGCTTAAAGTCCTTGCTGACAGCCGATTCCATGCTAATAACTAATTCAACAAGAAGTGCAGGAACTGTAAAGCTGGTTTTTAACTTTTAACCAAGTGCAGACAGAACTTAAATTTGCTCCAGGAACTTAGTTTCCAATGATGACATAAATATCAGAGTGCTGGAACCCCATCTGGTACAAACTTAAGCTGGCCCGGTTTTGTTGACTTCTCATGAAAATACCATGACTTTCTCCATGTGAGAATTCTCTCTGCTAACTCTTTCTATGTCAGCTGAGAATCCTAAAGATACAGATAGCTCGATAGTCTGCAAATAAATTAATAAATCTCTGAAGTTGGGAATGGTTCTGGGAAAGGATCATGATTCTCTGTGTACTGACAGATCCGTTTCAGTCACAGAGTAAGTGCTCACCCCAACAATGGTTTTGTCTTGCCATTTGGCAAGAAGGTAAAATTAAGGCTGGATTACAGTATGCAGTGGCCTTGTTCAATGTATAGGGCATTAAAACCAATTTAATTATTTCAGAGATTGCAGTGTCTGTCACCCTTGTCAGTGAGTTTCCTGCCTTTTGATGACCTGCCTTAGAACCTAGAACTTATTACAATGGTGGAAAAAGAATTTCAGAAGTTTTATTTGCATATTCTGTAGCAAATACTTTAATTTTGCATATCGAGGTATGTGAAAGAGAAAACAAAAGTATCCATAGCGTCGTTTTTTGTGCAAGCAGATGCAAAACTTCTCTATCTACTTAGCTGATGCACTTTGCTGTTCCTCCAGCTATCCCATTTCTTGACTCTAACAGAGTTCATGCAGTCTGCCTGGAAAGTGATTGACAGGTCTGCCTCAGATTTGATTGTCTGAATGTTTGCAATTGCAGAGTCTGTAATCTGAGCTTTTGTATTCACCATGCCATGAAGGCCCATGTGCAGCAGTCATTTCCTGGCCCGTGGATCCCACCACATGGCAAGTCCCCTAGTAGGGTGGCATAATGCAGCAGGCTGGCTATGGAGATATAATTTATAACCTTTGTGGCAGCAAAGTGGCACAATATGTTTATAAAGCCTCTTCCTGGTTGTTCTGTGGTTGGGTGTTGCTTATTGCTAGAAACACCCACGCACCTGAAAGTCCTGATGAGAATAGATTTCCTTTTACACAACTCCTACTGGAGGGTAGGTAAGGCTGAGGTGAAGCCCACATTCCCAGAGTCCTTCTCCCTTCAGGGAAGCTTACATTAAATAGCAAGACTGAAACTGGGGGACCTGACTTTGAATTCAGACCTGTTGTGAACCCTTTATACACATGTGTAGGTAAATAAAATAAATTACTCATGTTTGAAAGTACTGCTGGGGTTGAGTGTAGGTGATAAAAGCACTAAAGGCCTCCCTGCAGCCTAGTCTGAAATTCTGCTTCCCATCACTCCTGGGAGTCCTGTCCTAACAGCTTCTGTGCACCACGTCTGTGCTGTGCAGATGCTGACAGTGCCAAGCTCCCTGGGCCGGCTCTGAGCTGGCTTCAGGCAGAGAAGCTGCGCAGTGAAGTCAGCACAGCACTGCACGCAGCCAGGGCACAGCAACCTGTGTGTGCAGCTCAGTGCTGCCTGGTGGAGGTGAAGGAGTCCACCCAGCACAATCCAATAGCCTGTCAGCTTGCTTGGAGCCAGTTCTGTGTCACTAACACAGCAAAGGCATGTTGTGGGGCTCCTGCTGGGAGGGAATGTTGTGGCCCTCTTGAAATCAGCATTAAGATCCTTAAAATGCATGATGTTCACCCGCCCAGACTCCTGAGCAGGTCACAATGCCTAGGAGCTTCATTTTGTGACACACTGTGGTTGTGATGTAGCCTACCTCCCAGCAAGGCTCCCCTTGAGCACAGCTCCAGATTGTGCAAGGAAGACTGGGCTTACTTGCAAAAGTGCTCTGAGAGCAGATGACTGAAAAGTGAGGAGGAAGTGGCTCAGAGGACCGGATGAACTGACACATGTTTCATGAGAGGAAAGGGGCAGGAACGTCCAGATGAAGCCTAACCCCCCCCTCTTCTGAAGGCCCAAAACATTGGAGTCTGCCCTTCTTTTCTTTGGTCAGGAGGTTGCAAAGAAATTACGAGTTTTTAAGGCTCTGCTTGAGCAACAGGAAGATGTTTCACTTCTCCGATTCATTAGATACTTGACTTGAGAAATGAACAGGATATCTTCACTTGACAACAAAGACTGGGGCTATTTTTTTTCCAATGGAGATGCTCCCTAGCATTCTCCCAGGATAGGCAAACTAAGGATATGAAGGAGGAAGTTTTGCATTCGAAACCCCTTTGCAGCACTCCAGTGATGTGGCCTGGAAGTCCACTAGCTCAGCTAGTTTGGGACTAGCCCTGGTGCTGCTCTGCATGTTGTGCTGTGTCTATTATCCCCAGTGTGGTTGCGCAGAGCACTAAGGCAGCATGGGATTTATCCTCCATTATTTCAAGTACCTGGACTAAGAAAACATGAGAAATCTGTGGGGAATTTTTTTCTGACATAAGTCAATGGAAGTTAGTGGAAAGAAACTGGTGTATGGAAATGTTTGCAGAGTGTAGAGGCACTCATTTCATTTTCTTCAACAGATGCTGCACATGTAAGCAGAAGCAGGAGATTCTTCTGCCCGATTTTGCAGGTTTGGACAGTTATTTCTGTCTTATTTTGCAGTAAGGGTGAGAGCAGATGATTCTAGTAGAATGGACATTTCTATTTCTATTTCTATTGAAGAAATTCAAGTCTAGCATCAGATCATTCAAAGGTGCAAGACAGCTTCTAATCTTCAGGAGTTAGGTATTGGTTTAAATAACAGTACACAAAGCTTAGTATCTGTTTCAGTACTGTGCCTGCATTGTTCTAATTTCTCATGTTTACCATAATTCATGATTTATGTTTTATGCAGGCTTTCTTGCTTTCTTATTTCAACAGTATCTGGTGATAAGGGTATACACAGCCCATTTATGTGCTAATGTAAAATTACTTCCTTTTCCTGCCTTGAATCGGTATGAGGTGAGTTGAGACTAGTCCATCACAGTTGTGTTAGGCATAAAATAGTTCAATTAAACTTGGTTTAATTAAGATGTGGAAATCCAAAAGAATCTCTGGTATAACTCCAGAAAGGTCAGTTTATTCATCAAGCCTTGTTTTTTCCTCATATAGTCTCAATTATTTTAATGTGCAGGATGGAATTTCCTGATTCCATGGTGCTGCTCTTGACACTTTCTGAGGAAGGTAGACTTGATCTGGGGGGTTCAGGATAGTCCAGAGATAAAGATCCCTCTTCCAGTTTTTCTCCTGGCTCATTCTGTCACCTTTACTTTTTATAAGTGAATTGTAAACGCTGCTTCTGTCTCAGAGAAGCTCCACTCCCAAGGCTACATGTATTCCATACATACAATGCCTGTGCTATGATGGGGATGCATAAATTGGAAATTGAGAACTCATGGGCTTCTCCCGTGTAAGCAGACTTGCTAACCTAACAGTTCTTTTTTTCTGATACTAATGGATGACAAGAAATCAGCCCTGCTTGCTACAGCAGAACAAACGAGGCCTATCTGGCACAAACTGGTGGTGTATGTCATTTATATGATCTGGAAAATAGAGCCTGGACATCTCTGAGAATTGAAAAATAATTTCTCAACTTGCTATCCACTATTCATATCTTTGCAAAAGAAATGCATTTGCTTGGGTGGTTTTGCTCTGTAACAACAATGGCTAAACCATGAGAGCTCAGAACCATGTGACTCCATCAGAGGCAGAACTCCAAATATCGCTTAATTTGGGAACTTGGCAATACTGACAACACTTCAGGTGAAGAAAAGAACATGATGGTACAACGCTGGTAGTGACAATAATTTTGAGGGTTTATGTTTTAATCAGGTCAGAATTTTGAAACTAGATACTGGTGAATACAAGTGATGACATTTGACATTTGCAACACCCTAGTGCTTGGCAAGCTTGTCTGAACAGTAAGAAGAAAAAGCCAGTAAGTCAGAAGTTCAAAAATTGTAATCTGGGGATGTGCTTCCTCATGCTGCTCTGTTCTTTCTTTAGAAACTGCTGTACCTATTCTTTGGGATAAAAATGCTGAAAGTAGAATGAAACAGCACTAAAATCCAGGAAATGCTGCACCTTGAGTTTTGGTCAGACGGAAGTGTGGTACTGAGCAGAGCATTTTAAGCTTCCCACTTTGGGCTGCCTTTCTGAACCCCGTGCCCTTTGATTTTAATGGAAACTTCAGCCCTGCAAAAAGGAACTGTTTACCCTGATAGGCTATAAATACCAACAGTAGCTTACTAATGAGTTTTGCATGGCTTTCAGTGAGTATGCAGCAAGAGTACAGCAGCTTTTTTTTCTCCCCAGATCACCTTTTCAATATATTATTGTGATCCAAATAACGTCTGAACAAAGAACTAAATCTTCTGTGATTAAATAATCTGCTTGCTTTCAGGGTAGGTTGGGATACATACATTTGCTTCATTACCTAGACCAGCTCAAGCTTCCCAACTTTTCCCTGCCAAGACTTGGTTCAGTAATACCATCTAGGAGACAGAATGACTGTATATGAAATGGTGTATATAGTTAATGCCTTGAAATCACAGAGGTTTTTTTGGCACATATTAGTGTTTGATTTCTGTGAGAATCAAAGATCTAAACTTATGTCCAGAAGGATCAGAAAAAAACAGAACAAAAGTCACTGGAGAACACTTGCAACATGGAGTTCAGCACAGGCTCTGTACCCTACAGATACACCAAATTTTTTCACAGGTACTGTCTTGATGAGTAAAAAGAATTATCTGAGAACTCAAATCATGCAACTGTCTTAAAAATACCTGGCTCAGGCAGCTGAAATAACTAATATTTGTTACATTGGACTTTTAACCTGATGAAGTTGACCACCCATACAATCTGTGAGAAGGAATCTGCAAAGTTACCAGCTGCCTTTTCTCCTCGGTTGGTATCGCTGCTGAGAAATGTGTTATGAGCTCCTGTTTCACCAAAAATACTGAAAGACCAGAAATTACGTTAGAAGTAAAATCTCATCTATGTTGCAGAGTTCTCCCATTGTATCCATTTACATTCCACCTTACTTTTCAGCTATTGTAGCAGTAGGATCTGAGAGATGGGGCTTTTGTTTCCTCTAGAGGAGAAAACTGACCCTTTTCCTCTGTTCTATCCCCTGGGTTTTTCTAGAATTCACAGAGATCCAAAATGTCTCTTTCACAGCTGTTTCAAAACATGTTGTCTGATAATCCATATTTTCCTCGTTCAGTGCATAAGACCAGGCAGTTGGGATAACACACATTTGCCTTGTGGGTGATCCTAGTAGATTTAAAAACCCACTCTAGTTGCCCTTTCATCACCACCTCGTGGTCACACCAGATGATGCTGCCCGGTTTCAAATACACATTGAAATGAAATTGGAATGGAAATACATTGGAATGAAATACTTTATTCAGTCCAGAGCCCAAGATTTTATTTGTTCAAAGAAGTAGAATTTGGTGAAGGTGGTGTGGTGTTAAAATATTTTTAAGAGTCTAGTTTTTGTGAAACTTTAGGAGAAAGAATGTACCACTATTTGATTTTTACCTAATGTAATTGCTTCTTGAATAGGTATGGCATAATAATTGGTCATCATTATATGAAGATTTATCTTAATATATTTAAATTGAAAAGCTTTATTAGATTTTTTTTAATCCATGCTGACATTCAACTCCATTTAGACTCCTGTGAAGATTCATCTTTTTTTAAGTAAAATAAGCTCATTCTTCTGTATATTTGAGAATAAGAAAAGTGACAAAATACAATTTGATGATTTTTTTTTCACATTAAGTCTAAAGACTTAAGAATTTAAGCATTTTAAGAATTCATGCTTCAACTCCATGGTAAGAACCTGAAACAAGAAAAATTGAATCAGGGGAACATTGCCTCTGATGTACTTGGTAGCTGTAATTTAAATTCTTGTTTTCAGATTAAACATTGAATTTGTAGTTGCTTCTCAATGCAGTGTACATGAACAGGCCAGAACACAGGCACAGCTTTTATTGTGACAAAGTACATATAGGAAGGAGTTTCATCATTCAGTATTTTTCCTGGTGTAATGGGCTACCTGGTTTCAAAAACTGAGACACGCTGGTTTAGAGGGTTGTTTGTGCTTGCCCTGTCTCTTAACATGTTGTGTTTCAATGACATTATCAGGCAACACATGAAATGAATAAACTCTATTTGATTCAATGTAAGATAAACTCCTGATGTAGAGATATTAAGCAAATTACTTAATAGGAAAAAGTTCACATGCATGAGTTGAAATACCAAATGCAGTAAAAATAAGCAAGGGCCAACAAGCCTGCTGATAGAAAGACAGATAGCAGTAAGAGAAGATTAGGCAGGCACTATTATTTTTGTATTGTTACACCAGGTGCATTGTGAGCATTTGCAATCTTATCCTGAGGATCTGACAGTTCCCCATCACTGAGATCATCCCAGCCACATCTTTTGTACTGTTGGTCAGGCTAGAACTTGTAGTTTTTAAAATCCTTTTGCACAGAGATAAGTAGGGGTCTCTCCAGGCTGATTATCATCCAAAGAATAATCCAACTGAGGCAAAACCCAATTTTGATTGTGAATAAAAGTCTTGATGCTGACAAAGTCTATATGAAGCCCCAGCATTATGTGCACTTTAAATGCAGCCCTCTGGACCAAGGAGGTCCTGCTCAGTGGCAGCTATGAGTGACAAACAGCCCATTTTATCATCCTACAAATAGGAATTTGTACTTAAAAAAAAAAACCTTCAAATTTGTTATTAACTCCCTTTTATAGCAGATATTCCTGTAGTTGAAATTCTGACCTTTTGCTCTGTTTTAAACAGGAGGTAACTCTGACTCCAGTAGTGTTGCCATGTTTGCAATCTCATTACTGAGAGAAATCCAGATGAAGGCAGATATATGCATATCTGCAAACCTTGACAGATACCTCATAGCCTTATGGCTGTTTTGCCAAGCACTATAAAAACCCTTTTAAATCGTAGCTAAAATCTTCACTGATAATGCAATAAAGGATGGTGGTTGCATTCTTATGTCATTGGTTCTTTAGCAATCCTTTTTAATTCTAAAGAAAAAAAAGTATCTAAATCGCTGATAAGATTAGAACAAAAGTTTCCATTGGCTCTTAGAATTACGTGTCTGAACGAGATGTCAAGGCTCACATGCAATGGTGTTGTGAGCAGAACTCCTCAATGAGTGTTAGCACCATTTGCTTTTAAATATCGTATTCAGAAAATCCTGTCATATTTTCAGCACTGAACCAAAAAGACATTACAAAGGGATGCAGTCCTTAGAACTACTTTTTAAGCACTTGCAGAAAAACTGTGTGCATACTCTGTGTCCTCAGTGATACTTATTTGGTATTTAGTTTTCAGAAGTTTAATACTGAGTTCATAAGATACATTGTAAGTTCTGTAAATTTGATACCAAGTTCTCATAGGTTTTTACTCCTCCCTAAGGCGTGTTGTCCTAATGCCAGATGAAGACAGTTAAATTCCAGAGGACTTGTGTCTCTGGTCAGCTCTTTCTGTCATACCGTCCAATTATCCTGGAGCATGTTTATCTTTGGAAGAGCAGTTCCAAAGAACAGTCTGACTTGCCCACTGCATCTGTGCTCCTCTCACACAAGGCACAAGCAGCTTTTGCACTTAATATCCAGGCCTGATCTTGTCTCTGTCTCACACGGGTCTTCCATACAGCCTGGCTTGTGCCAGATTCCTGTCGTGCAGTACATCTTCAGCAACCAGAGTCATGGCTCTCTCTTCACTTCTGTGCCATGACACCCCATTATTCTGGTGGATTAGGTCCTTGAAGCTGGGGAGCTTCCACCCCCTGTCATTTTGTAGAGCTGGGCTTCCTGTACCTTCTTTGCCTTGCCTCTGCTTTGGGGCTGATTTGTGGCTGATAAACCCCACAGTCAAGCTCAAATGGGGTAGGAGTTTCTTCTTGTCTGTGTTTCATATCAGAGAGATTTTTCTTATTCTGAGCTAGTGGGAAAAAAACGTATTCTTTCTTTAGCACTGAAAATGTGAAAATTACACAGTCTTTCCCCAGTCCTTCTACAAAATGGTAGCAATATATGGTTTCTTACATTTGCGGTGTTGATGTTTTTGCAGTGAAGCGGTGCCCAGGCATTCACAAGAGTGGAGTTCTGAGCCCATGTCATGAAAATTGAAGGCCTCCCAGGTACTTCAAGAGAACACAAGGAATGGAGCAGAGATCATGGACACCTGGCACATTCTCCTCAGGCTTGGGAACTAGTACCGATCCTGTTTCATATGCCTGTTCTAGTGCATACTGTCTATCTCTGGAAAATACAGCATAATCAGAAGCAAAACCACATAGCCTGGGGGAATTTGGAGCACTTGTCAGGCTTATTTGTCCATTGGATACTTGCCTAAGTGAGAAGCTGTGCTGGGAAGAACCCTCTATTCCTATAAGTTGCTCCTGCCCCTTGTGGCAATTATTGGCAGGCCTGACAGGATATCCTAGGTGTCTGTCCTTTGCTTCCCATCTCCAAAATACTACTGGACATATCTCAGTGGTAGAGAGATACTTGCTTAGATACATGATTGGTGCTCTGATTTATGATAGCCAAGCACCTTTTTGCTGTAGCAAGACCACTTTCACTCTGCAAACTTGATCTTCATGTAAATTTAAAATACATATTCAGGGCAGTGTAGTTTTCTGCTACAGGATTCTTTGTGGCTTTCAGTCATGCAGTTGCATTACCACAAGAACTAATAGCAACCCCAATCTAGTTTTGTGAAGTGCTTACTGTGCTGTTTCTCCATGCAAAAGGGAAATGTTCTCTTTGCTCTGGCAGCTGATTTACACACAACACTGCCTTTTTTTTAAATAAACTTTTAAAAAACACTTTTTAAAAAACAGGGTTTACACCGCTTAGAAACTCTACTGCCTACACAGGCACACACATAAACCTGCATGCCTAGCTGGTACCTCTTAGTATGTTTATAATTTCTCAAATACTTAAAAAAAAAACATGGATGTGGCTGTACAGAAGCTTCTTTTAACTAAAAGTCAAACTACTGACTGTATTAGGTGGAAATCTTACTTTTGCCTATGTTCTTCAGATGTGCTGCTGATGAGAGAGTGGCTGTGAGGGAAAGAGCATAAGAAATGTCTGGGGGACAGGGAATGTCAAAACCTCCAAAATCAGACAGTAACAGGTTTGCCTCTGCCTCTTGCTGCATCTAGTCATTGATGTAGTCATTCTTCTGGTCATAAGAAAAGAGCTTTGTATGTCAGGGCACGCAAAAAAGACAAAACAAAGAGGTTTTCATCCAGTGCAGACATACTACGGCTTCTGTGAAAATTCCCAACACTGATTGCAACTTCATGTGGCTTAGTGATACAGGACAAAATAAAATGGAAAGAAAACTATCCATAGCATCTGCTTGTTTCCAAAGAATAGTTTGGTTTATTTATGTCCCAGAAGCAAGAACAACCTTAGAATTTCTCTGTAGAAAAAGCATCCTTACAATCTCTCCCTTCTGGAGGGGCACACTCACTGACAGATTCGAGGCCTCCCAGACAGCGAAGGAGATACTAAATACTTAATGGACTGCAGGTTTTCCTACTGTGCAGTGCTCCTTCTCATCAATGGCTAGAGGGGGCCAGCTTGAAGTAGTTGCCACTGGCCATGGTGTAGTCACAGCTAGAGGCAAAAAGCAGAAAGAGAGGCGTGACTTTCTGCTTCAACCATTGGCTCTGTTGGTTCTGACCCATTTTCTGAGAAAAGTGTCTCTATGTAGAATACCTCTGTAAAGTGGAACCCAAGAATCCCAGTGCCACAGACTCCCAGGACAGCTACTGACCCACACAGGGCAGGTAAAGTTAGACTTTGTTTTTTCCCAGCTCTTCACCCTGGTCATCTTTCTGGCACACAGTCTTCTCTTCCAGGCTAATGTGACCTACAAGGAAACAGACTTTATAAGCAAGTTCCCAAAGCAAGCTCATTCTGCATGGGGCATATGGACTAAGTGGGAACACTTGTCTGTCCCTCTTCCTCAGTTTCCTCGCTGCTCTTCAGCAGTACTTGGGATTTGGTTTGATGGTCATAGTTATAGGTTTCTTCTTGAGATACTTCTGTGGGACTACTCCTCTGAAACCTAGAGGCTCATGAGAAATCTAGCAATCCTAAATCCCCCTGACATGGGAAATGCAGTGAGTCTTGTTCTCTGTCCTGTTACTCACCTAGGGCTGTGTCACTCTTGCTCCATTTCCCTTTTCTGAAATGGCAGACCTAGCTAGCCTTTTGTTTTCATTTTGCTCCTACTTAAAGGCTTAGAATCGGCTTGAATTTTAATTTATACAGATATCTTCCTGTCTTTAGTAATCTTTGTTTCAAAATTATATAATTGTTTTTGCCAAGACTCCCAGGGTCTGGGTCTACACTCACATACCCGTGTATAAAATCTTATAGCAGCACTGGACTATACCTGTGCTTTCATTGTCTGGATGTTCCTTTGGGAAGAAAGGAATGTACATGACTGTCTTCTTTGGGAAGAAAGATTCCGTGAATAGTGCACTGCATATATGAATTGTACACTTATGAAGTCGTTGTCCCCTGATTAGTTCTGGCCAGGCCTTTATGGGGACTCAGCACTAACAGGAAGGCAAACACTACAAAACATTAACTACCAAATCTCAGATATGCCACTGCTGCAGGTTTTCAAATGAAAGATTATTCACACTTTCTGGTATGAGTAAAATGTTATTGAATTATTGGTCTAAATGAAAAAGTAAAGGAAAAAAAATCAGGCTGAGGCAGATATTTGCCACAGATAATTCCAGCCCAAACTCATAACATTTGATAATATTATAAACTTAGGAAACAGACTTTTTTAATGGGAACTGTTGCACACTCTTAAGGACTGTATCAGTCCTATCTACAAGCACTCACTCATGATTCTGCACAGGACTTGCATAAAGCCTACTTGTGAAAAAAACATGGTAAAGTTTCACCAGACTTAAAGGCTTTTCCTCCTATTCATGTTTCAGGGTGTTCTTTTCTGGCTTAAGGCTTTTTAGTCCCTCCTTTGTAATCTAATCCCTTTCCAAAGTGACACATTTCACTTAGCAGAAGGTCCTGAAGCCACTGCTATGACTTCCATTAATCCCACTGCATGAAAGAGAAGGGCCCATGGATTAAGATGCCACACTCTGTAGCCTAACCTGAGTTCAGCCTTGTTCCAGATTTCAGACTTCCTGTTTTCTATTGAGCAGGTAATTGCATGTAGTTTTCTAACTGTAATTCTATGCATATTAGAAGTGCTATTGTGTGAGTAAATATGCTGAAGATTAAGAGGTGCTTGCCTAGCAAGGTATTACTAACTCAGAATAGGTAGAACGGAGGTCTCTGGAGAGTTCACACACTGAGAAGATGGGGGTGGATTTTTCATAATCCTCTGATGGACAGATACACTGAGTAAAACTTAAAGAACCTGTGGTCACAGATTTGCTGCCTTGCAAATAAGTATGTGTGGCAGGGGAAGACTTGAAACTTACTGATCTCTGTTTTGGTAATGGAAAGTTAGAAGTAACAGCTTGTTTTCTCACAAGAAGCTCCCCCTACTCCATGTTCGCTTTGTACCATTAGTGTAAACATGCTACATACTACATCAAGAAAATGATAGGCGAAAACAGCAAAGAAAGTAATATGTTAAACGCACATTATTAATGGTTTGAAAATGAAGCAGTTGGAAGCAGTAAGAAAAGGCCCAAACATTGCATAGCAGATGTGCATTATTTTCCAGTCAGTAATTAGTCACAATGTGGCAGTGTACACAAACCACAGGGAAAGACTGTGCAGAAAGAATTAACGAGGGACTTTGTTATTTTGCCCATTTGTGGCTGGGCCTTCACAGGAATGACCTGCAGCTGAGGCAAATGTGGTCTTGTAGGAGAAAACAAACTGCAGGGGAAACAGCTTTATTAGAAGTTGTGGTGATAGCCTTTCACTCGTCTGACACAGATACCATGCTGGAACTTGGAGCAGTGTCTTCTCCTGTGTTGCGGTGATTCAAAGCGGCAGCACCACATTACTCCTGGTCTGAGGTGCACTCTCCTTCCTCCTCCAACAGAATTGAAGAATGGATTATCTGCAAATGGGCAAAGCTCCAGTCTGTGATCCTGTGGTGTCCAGGGTGCGACGCTGAGCCTCGCAGAGAAGTGAAACCTGTGGCTGTGTTTGTAGAAAGGAGCTGTTAAAAGAGATGCTCCTGCTTTCTTTTCTCTCATGCTCTGGCTGGATACCCCCATCCGCAGTGATGATGTTTCTGCTTCAACTCAGCCTGACAGGCCCTAGCAGGGAAGGACCAGCGCAACTTTTCTGTGGCACTGGCACTTGGGAAATTTTGACCCAGACTAGTGATGGCTCCTGACTGTAGCAAGTTGCTTGGACTCAAAGTTGAATGAAATGTTCAGCAAAAATACACTTGTTAATGAGGTGTGTCCTGACAAGTGTATGCAAAGCTCAACTGATTCAAATCAGTTGAGTGCCTTCCATTGTGCTAGGTTTGTTTTCCTGTGGAAACTCACTCACCAGAGCTTTCTACAATATGTTTCTTTTATTTCTGCAAATAAGGGTGAGGTAAAGGCTAGGTTTGAAGAAGAAATGAAAGGAAAGATCTAACTAAAATAAACTCCAGATTCTAGAGTTACATGGCAATTTCATTTTGTCTCAAGTCTCAGGCTGCACAGTTCTCCAGAGCATTATTAGGAATGACTGTAACACAGAGAGTAATTCAGCCAGGACTGCACTCACCAGCATAATGCCAAGTGCTACATAAGTACAATATTTTGCTGCTACATCATGAGTTGACATACGGAACAGTTAAGCATCTCGGTCAATGTGGGAGTGAAATGCTCTTCTTTTCATCTTCAGCCTTTTCTCTGCTTCAAAAGGGGACTGAAAATGCTATTTTTCTTACATTTGCATGGGAATACATTTATTGGTATGCCTCCAGATATTTTTCTATCTGGTTATTCATATCTCAGTGCATGAGACTATATAGACTTGCCAATGTTCTTTCTGATGTGTTTGTTACATGTAAAACCAAGGTAACAGTTTTAAAATATGCTATCTATTCTTTAATCTCTATCTTATACGTCAGGCAAATAACAACACTTATCTTTTAGGGCAGACGGAGAGTTTAAACTGAGCCAAAACAGCACTTGATTCATTGTGGGGATTTTTTTGGTGCATTTTTTTATTGTTGGTAGACTTCAGGGAAGATTCAAAGGTCTTTCTAAATGTTGAATCTGAATGTTTAATTCTAAGGCATTTTTGATAGAAGCAAATTGAGGCATTCAGAAATACAACATCCATCATAAATGTATTTCCAGCTCTGCCTTTGGTACAGGATTCTGTCTGGTCTCCTCTGCCCTGTGTTTTCAGCTGTAACCCTGAGTGGCATCCTGAGTTTTTGTGCAAGGACAGTACATTCCAACAGACATCTAAGCATTACTGTGGAAACCCAGTGAACAAAGATATTATTTTTTTTAGCCAGTCTCAAAACACAGTAGCAATCTGGCTCTTAAATACAAGTGGTTTGATGGTGGATTATTTTATTCTGTTCTTGTTTGGAAATTATGGAGGCAGTAGTGTTTTTAGTGCTTCAAGGAAGACAGTGAGACAGTTTTCTGGACCTTTGTGGGCTCTATAGGGTGACAGGGAATTATGGCAGAAGGCATACATTTAGTTGCTGTGAGAGGCAGTGGTAGTTGGTATCCTCAGGTGATCAAAGGTAAAAGGCAGCTTGTTTGCAGTGAACCAGAGAAGTCCTGTGGAGATGAGCCATAAAGTCCTTTCTTACATGTGTTCCTTTTCCTAAATACTCCTTTCAGTGCTTTGAGGGAGCTGTTCTTATTCTGAAAACGTGTAATGCTACTGCTCTGCTATTAGTAGTGCTACCCAAAAATGTCAGGAGGGACTTCTCCTCTCTTGCCAGTTAACATCGTGCTTGCATTCGGGCTCCTCTGTGTGCTCAGTGATAGGTGCTCACATGCAGTGACAAACTTGACAAGATAAGGAAAACTCTGTTTTCTTGGTCTGCTCTTCCTGGCTTTAGGCTCATGAACCCTGTCCCCACTGAGCCTTCAGCACAGCAGGCATGGCCTCTCCAGAGCTGAGTAAAGAGGAAGGCTCACCTCCCTTGACATTTTGGCAATCTTCTTTCTAATGCAGCACAAGAAGCTGCTGGCCTTCTTTGTCCTGTGGGTGCACCGCTGGCTCATGGTCAGCTTGGAATCGCCCACAATCCCAAGCTTCTCTGTAGAGCTGCCTTCCAGCAGGTGGGCCCCCAGGCTGTACTGGTGCCTGGGGTTATTTCTCACCCAGATGCAGGATTTTACATTCTGTCTTGTTGAACTTCATGAGATTTCCCTCATCCTAATTCTCCAGCCTGTCCGGGTCCCCCTGAATACCAGAGCAATCCTCTGATATATCAGTTACTTTTTCCAGTTCTGCATTGCTTGTGAATTTGCTGAGGGTGTGCTCCGCCGCGAAGAAGGGAAGCTGGGAC
>VZTG01006988.1:0-71748 GCA_013397845.1 Melanocharis versteri
GGAGGCACTTTCTTTCTCGCCTAATGTCTGCACCGGGACACGGCATCATGAGTCCCTGGCTGTGCCAGCCCAAGAGCTGTGATTCTCTCCTTAGGCAGGAATACATCTCCAGTTTCATGACTGTGTTCACATACACTGAGCCTTGTTTTCACTCCCTCCCTCTGTAAGGTCCTCTCCCTGGGGCAGTGGATATAGAACATGACTGGCAAGCAGAGTCTGAATGAGCTTCAGAAGCCCATCTCCCTGTGGAGATCTCTCAGGTTGCCTTTTCCCACAGCATCACTGCCCAGTACACCAGAAAAATGAATATGTGAAAACATTCACGCCACTTTTCCTCTGGACATAAGCCACCCTCCTAAGAGAGATAAGCGCATGCAACAATTTCCTCTCTGACGCTCCACAGCTTATAGGAACAAATTTCTCTGATTATAGTGGTGATAGATGAAATAGATGAGGAGTCCATTGCATTTCACTGGAAAGAAAACACATTCCTATTTGGTGTTAGATGCAGAGATCCTCAAGAGACTCAAGATCACTGCTTTGTGACCTGCTCCACCTGTGCTAACAAAAGCAAACTCAAAAAACAACCAGGAATTTGCATTATTAATGTAGATTAGGGAGGAGAAGAATTATAGCTGCATTCTCAGATCCCGTATTTTTGAAATTAGCCCTTCCAAGTCTTATTAAAATTTTCATTCTGAACCTAGTGTCATAAAATCCCATGATACTTCACTTGTCAGGACAAGTCACTGATACCTAAGAGTAGAGCTTGACAGGGTGATCACACTGATCATAAAATCTCACATCAATCATGTTTGTAATAAATTTGTTAATTATCATTAAAAATATTATACTCCAAGGAAATCATTGGTTTTCATCAAAGCATTGAAAAGCCCAAGTTCAGCACCTTATTGGTTGACAAATGGAAAGATCTATTTACTTGCTGCTGGAAATGTTTTGATTTGCAGGTTATTGGTTTTCCATCCAAAAGTCCCTTCAGGAATTTGTAAAGATCCCTTCTACCAGACTTTTCTTTCCCAAAGAAGAGTTGAGTACGTATCACTCTGATATCCTGCCTTTTCCTCCCCTGCCCTTAACAGAGAGGTGGTACCAAAGTACCACCAGAAGTACCTGTAGCTCCTGTGACTGCAGCGATGGTGAGAAGGACAATGCTGAAAATGCCCTTCCTGACAACTTTTGAAGTAGCTCTTGCTTTTGTGGGTGATAAGGATTTCTTGCACACTCCATCTTGCTGTGAGCTCCCCAGCATTTCCTGGCAGTGATCCTGCAGCCAGTCACTGCTCTTCCTCTGCTCCTGAGAGCCCCACAGCTGCAAAGAGATGGTTCTTCTTCCTAGTATGAGGCTTTCTCTGATGAGAACTGGTGAGCAGAGAGGAAGTGGTATTTGTATTTGCTTTCTGTCCAGTGGTCTTCTGGTCCACTGTCCCCAGTGTTACTGTAGGAAGACAAAGTCTACAGCAGAACTTGCACAAAGCCTAACCAGTGTGATTTTTCATGTTTGGCTTGGATCTCGCTGTTAACAAAATTTTAACGTAAGGCTCTCATCTACATTTGACAGGTTTATTGGCACGGATCAATTATGATATCTGGCAGCTCGAGCTAGGGACCTCAAAAGAGGGACCAGGAACAAAGACACCCCTGGACAATTATACCCTTACAATCTGATTCCCCATCCCTCACATGACAGTCTGCACCCACAGCAGTATTAGGGTCTGGGGTCTTCTCACTCTTCACTGTCTCTCTGTTCCACTACCAAGTGGTTGCTGCATGGTCATCTTCACATCCTCTTAGGTCAGTGTCGATGGGGGTTTGGGTCAGTCTCATAGTCGTTGCTGTTATGTGGCTGTTACAGTTCACAGCACAGAATCACAGAACCAATTAGGTTGGAAAAGACCTCCAATATCATCGAGTCCAACCTGTGACTGATCACCACCTTGTCAGCTACACCATGGCACTGACTGCCGTGTCCAGTGGTTTCTCCAACACCTCTAGGGACAGTGACTCCCCCACCTCCCTGGACAGTCCAGTTCAATGTCTAATCACCCCTTCTGTGAAGACATTCTTCCTGATGTCCAACCTGAACCTTCTCTGGCACAGCTTGAGGCTATGTCCTCCTGTCCTGTGGCTGGTTGCCTGGGAGAAGAGGTCAATCCCCACCTGGCTACAACCTCCTTTCACGTAGTTATAGGGAGTGATCAGGTCACCCCTGAGTGTTTTCTTCTCCAGGCTAAACAACCCCAGCTCCCTCAGACACTTCTCACAGGACTTACTCTTCAGACCCTTCACCAGCTTTGTTGCCCTGCTATGGACACTCTCCAGCACCTGATCTATGGGCTGTCCATTCTTGCTATTAATAGTAAAGTAATATTTAAGGTCCTAGCTTTACCAATGGTAATTATCATGAATGTTCAGATTATTATTTCCAAGTTTCACTATAGTCCATCTTTGATTTACACAACGTATATAGTTCAGATAAAGCTCAGTTTGCAGCCTAATAATTCTAACAGCTTATTTCAAGCAAACACCTATTTCAAGCATAAAATTTTTAACACTCACAGTAAGAATTTTATCATTGGGAATTAGAAGGATATTTTTAGTTAACCACTTAAAGGATGCTCAACATATTAAAAGCAAAATCTCTCGAAAAAATTCTCTTTCTGCCCACTCTGTCCTTTCCCACATATGTAATAGACAAAGACATTTTCTCTAAAAGGCACTGGCAACCACTTCTCCCCTACAGGGAGGGAGAGTAGCTAGGTATGATGTACATTTATATTACAGCTCTTTTCCTCTGATAACAGTACACCTACAGTTAGGCCAAGGTTGCTTTTTTTTGCACCATTGTTTTGTTTCTCAGTGTATTCTGGTCCTATATTCCCCCACATACACACACAAGTGAGCATTGAGCTGTGGGATTTTGTGTAGCGCCAGAAGAGTGCCCTAATTTATGCAAGATCCCTAAAGGCTTTTCCCTAAGATACTACTGTCCATCTTCCCATGTGATTAAGACTGCTGCCTTATAACAGCAAAGACAGCTTTCCTAGATGTAAGATGAACTTCCCTAGAAGTTAATGTACTGAAATTAATTTTATCAGAAAATTATTCGCCTCCCCACACTCTGAAGCCGCCAAGCTGAAATGAGTTGATGATTATTTGACTCTTCTAAGAACAGAACTCTCCCCCTACAACTATGGTCAGATCAGATTTATGTGTTTACGTGGCTGTGTGAAATGTGGTTGGAAGGGCTTCAGTTTTGTGGTCAAAAAAAGATGCACGACATCCGTAACTGGAGGGACTACTGGCAGGCAGACAACCATGACTTCCTTCATCCCACCCTTCACCCAAATAGTGGGTGCTATTTAACTGAGAGGAGACATAGCATCCAGAAATGACTCCAAGAAAAAGCTGGGTGAGTCCAAAGAGAAAGGCAACCTCTGTTTACACTCCTTATGAAAAGACAACAGCAGCAATATAATGAAATCGTCATCTCTGATGTCTTGTTGCTTCAGTTATACTTTCCAAAAAGTCACTCTGCCAAACGATCTCAGATAGCAACCTGCACCTTGGTCAACACAGCTTCTGCTTCAGCACTGTGTGGTTTGGCAGTGAAGTGCAACAACCATTACTCATGTTTCGAGACAGGTCCAAGATGCAAAAATCACATGTAGATCCCTGTGGTGTGAGACATACCATAATTTCAACCATACAGTCTGTGCGTAAGGTAGTTCAGAACTAACTGGAAAAGGCAGCAAGAAATAATGGTCCAAGTCATGAAAATCAGAAGATTTCAGGGTCCTAATCACTGGGGGTTTAATCAGGAGCAACACACCAAATCACCTGGAGACGGCAGAGTCATTTTAGAAACTAAGGCAGGAAAACTCCTGATAAACAGGGAGAATTCCCTACAGTATGGGATGCAACCTAGTTCAGTTACTTTGGGGAGAGGCCTAATGGTTTTTGGGTCTGGGGTTTTCTTGCTAAAGATTCTGCCTCATCTCTGATATTCAGCGTGATGGCTGGAAAATCACGTTGGTATTTCTTTAATTAACCTTTTGGGATTTGAGTCTCTGGATTACAGCCTGGCCACAACACTGCAACTTACTGCGTGACTGTGGAGAGTGGAAAGGTTGTTCATGGGTGATTTGGCAGGTGTAGGACGGACGGGAGTTTTTCGGTTTTGGAAGCCCAAACTCTCAGTCTGACACTAAAACAGGAGCCAGGCAGCATGGCAGTATTGTGTCAAGAGGACCACTGCTGTGCCCAAGGCAGCAGATCCAAACAGCTGTGCTGCTGGACCTGGTTGTTCTCCACTCACCTCCAGCACAGCCCTGGAGCTGGTTTTAAGTGTCCTTCCCTGTTAGATTGTTTCCACCTCAGCTCAGAAGGCTTCTGTATTCTGAGACCCTGTTTTAGTTGAATTCGTAGCTCACACAATCACCATGAACGACTGCAGGACATACCGTTTCCTTTATGTTGTTTCTTGCTTGCTGCCTTAGTTTTTTTCAGCCATTCTGCAAGAGCCCTATAAAGGGCTCTGGACGTACATCACACCTCTGGCAGAGGGACTTAGCCTCCCCCTGTACCCCCCATTACAGAAATACCAAATTCTGGTTTTAGCCGCCCTCCTGGACATTTCAGAGCAAGCTGCTCAATGGTTATTAGTGGTTCAGCCCCCGAGAAAACAGAGTTTTGCAAAGATTGGCTTCATGCTGCTGCTGCTGCTGCTGCTGCTGCTGCTGCTGCTGCTGCTGCTGCTGCAAGGGTTTTTGTCAGGACCCATGTTATAGCTGTGCTTTCTTCTCTATCTCCTGCTCAAAGCAAGCAACTATACTCAAACACTCACCTTGAAAAGCTGATTTTTTTTTTAACAGTCAAAAACCCCAAACATTTTACTTTCAGGGATGTTCACTGGGTTTTTTTCTAGTATTGATGTGGTAAGTTTGGGTCTAGGACAAAAAAAAAACCCATCAAATTTAACACGGATATTGAAAAGAGAATTTCAGTTCTGTAAAACCAGTGGAAACTACTCGTCAGCTGGGACTAGCAATGTTAGCTGCCACATGAACAATAATGCCTCTCTCTTTCATTACTTTGCTATAGAACCTTTAAAAAAACCTTTTCCACTAATATGTATAAAGAGTATTTTAATTTTTTTAACTATTTTTCATTAATGCCTCAGAATATCCAGCCCTTGAGACATGGCCCTGTGGCCTTGAATTCCTTCTTGGGACTAGAGACACTTCTCCCTGCTCCCAATCGCATAGTTTGCATAGAGGAAAATGCAGAGCTTCTTAATATTTTAGACAAATAATTCATCCTTTAAAACTCTATATCCTAGTAACTCTAGTTCTTAAACCACCTTCCAAGTGAAAAGAACATACGATGTACTTCAAGGGCAAGCACAGATTCGGACACAGTCGGTAGTGCTCTTAATGTCACAAAAAAAAGCAGGCAGGCTGGTGTGCTCACCCTGTCCTTTCCAGCATGCTTCCTGGTGACAATATTTGGTCCAAGTTTCTCTTGGTGGAAATGAAACTCAAGACCCCAGCTGGTTTTGGTTCGCAGGACCTGAACCAACTGTCCCAAATGCACCTCACTACTCTTCCAGAACTCCATCTCCAGCTGGTCTCACAGCTACTCTCCTCCGACAGATACCTGAAATGAATGATGGTTTGACCTGTCTCACAATGCTGGGATAGACAAGATCAGACCAGACAAGACAACTGGTGTTGCCACTTCCTTCCAGCTCCATGCTCTTGACTATTGTTTGGGATTTAGGTCAGTGTCAATGGTTATAGATCCCTCTTTCAGACTCCAGAGGAATGATTGTCAGAGTTTTTAATGTGGACTAAATTACTTTTGTAGTAATTCCCTAACATTTGAACTACATAACCAGCAACTGAAAAGAGACATCTGCTGCCACAGACACGAGCCATCGGCAATGTCAGTGTGAACGCCTGATGTTTGGCAATAACATGCACAATAGAAAGCAGAGTCTTTCAGGGGAGATACAAAGCAGGCTTAAATGTTGGTAATTTACCAGCTCTGTCCACAGTAACCTGCCATTTTCCATCTCTGTACGGTCTGCCCTCAGAGAACCTAGGCTGCAGCTTGGTCCAAGTTTAAAAAAAACACATTCCACTGAAACGTACAGCTCCAGTCTCCAGGTTTTAGATGAGAGTTTACTGGATGCTCTTATTTATCCCACCCTCTGCTGTAATCAGAAGTATTCAAAAGGTCCTCTACCACCTTAATTTGTTCTTGCCACCTATGCAGTCACATTAAAATGAGAGACTTAATTAGTGGCTGGGTCCCCGACCCGTGAACTGGGCATCTCTGTTCCCATCATCACACCTGCAGATGTAGTGTTAAATGGGCCCATCAGTTTCTCTGCTGCCTTCCCCCCTGTGTCTGGCCGGCTCTTCTGGGTGTAATGTGCTGCAGAACGTGTGCCTGGCAGGGGTAACTACTGCAGGGTAATTTGAAGCAGGCAAGTCTGCTGCCTGCAGCCGTGAGCTGTGTGGGACTCTGAGGCAAAAGTGGCTAAAAGCACTTGTTCTGTTTCATGTATCACAGTTTGGCATAGAAATGGGGAAATCTGCCTGCTGGTGTTATGAGGTGTTATGAACATACCTCTCTCTGGCCAGTGTGTTTTTTCTGTTAATAGATTCACCGCAGATTTCAATTCAATTAGGTTGCTGCTTTAGTACCCCCCCCCCCAAAAAAAAAAAAAAAAAGGATTAGCAGTGATCCTGAAGTAATTCTTGAAAGGTTTTGCTCTTTTTTCCCCTGCATTTATAGTTATTTGTGCCATAGGCAGTGATAAGAGAGAGGCCTGCCCTGTAGGTTCCAAACTGGTTTGGAGCCCAATAAAAGTCATCTGTAGATTTATTTGGGAGAACTCTTCTAAGTTTGCATGTAGAAGCCAGTGATTGTGGTCTGTCCTGAGCTACACACATTAGAGCTCTGTCTTGCTGTGAAACAAAGCAGGTTTTAAGAGGACTTAATTTACAGGACTGCAGTAGAATACAGGATTTTTTTCCTACGTTTACACCATTAACCTCTCACTGTTAACCACTTTCACTGATCATAAATTTGAGAAGCAGCTTATGCATTTCAGTAGAAGTTTGTCTTACTACAAAATATTCAAAGCTATCTCTGAGAAACATGTATGTTGCTGGCTGCCCTTTTCTTAAGGGGATCATAGTTCTCTCCCTATAGCTTTGTAACTGAGCTCAATACAAAGAAAGTGGGATATAGCCTCTGTTATCTTCTAACGATCTTTCCTGGCCTTGAATCTATTCATTGTAATAATTAAACCATCCAGACTTCCAGGGCTTTAAACAGAGGGCTGTGACTGCAGAGGAAAAAGAGATCTCTGTCTCAAAGAAAAGGCAGTGTTCCCCAGGATGTTCAGGCCGGCATGGGTGTAACGTCTGAACATCAGGATATTTTAATGTATACTTTTATAAAGATAATGATGAAGTTTACTTTCATTTGATGGTGTTAAAATTGCAATACTTTGAAGTGGAAATGTTTCAAGGACATACATTTATTTCTGTGGTTTTACAGCCCTATGAACTGCAGTCATGAAGGAGAACAATGTAAAAAGCTTTATGTGTTTTTTTGATATGAAAACAGCACTCATACAAACATATCAATTAAGTAGCAAAACGTCAGGGTCACAGTGTCAACACAGGTGCCAACAGTTTTGTGGCTCGTTTGGGTTTATTTTATTCAAAACAGAACTGACCTCTAAATAGTTCTCCTTGAAAAAACGGATTTTTTTTTTCTGAAATTACTTAATTTTTTTATTTATCACACTAGCGCTTGGAAAACCGGTGGCTGCAGCCGGGAGGTGGATGGTGCTATAGGACAGGGCTGCTTTGCCCCACTCCCTGGCCAAACAGGGCACCAGCACACGGAGCCCTCAGCAGCTCCACAGTGTGGCTGCGCTTGGCCTGAGAACACACCTGAGAAGACACAGGGCAGAACAGATGATACAAAACTGGGAGGAGTTGCTGACTCCCTCGAGAGCAGGGGCCCTGCAGTGAGACCTCGATAAATTAAAGGACTGGGCAGTCACCAACCATATGAAATTCAACAAGGGAAAGTGCTGGATTCTGTACCTCGGATGGGGCAACTCTGGATGTACGAACAGACTGGGAAATGAGATGCTGGGAAGCAGTGCCGTGGAAAGGGACCTGGGGGTCCTGGTCAATGGAAAGCTGAATCTGAGTCAGCAGTGCCCTGGAGCCAGGAGGGCCAAGCGTGTCCTGGGGGGCATCAGGCACAGCATCACAGCCAGGCAAGGGAGGGGATTGTCCCGCTCTGCACTGGAGCAGCCTCGCCTTGAATACTGTGTGCAGTTTTGGTCACAACACAAGAAGGATATAAAGCAATTAGAGGGCATCCAAAGTAGGGTAACAAGGATGGAGAAGGGCCTTGAGGGGAAGCCCTATGAGGAGTAGCTGAGGTCACTTGGTCTGTTCAGCCTGGAGGAGACTGAGGGAGACATTGCAGTCTAGAACTTCCTCGTGAGGGGAAGCACAGGGACAGACACTGATCTCTTCTCTGTGCTGACCAGTGACAGGACTTGAGGGGATGGCCTGAAGTTGTGTCAGGGGAGGTTTAGGTTGGATATCAAGAAAAGGTTCTTCACCCAGAGGATGTTTGGGCACCGCAACACGCTCCCCAGGGAGGCGGTCACAGCACCAAGCCGGACAGAGTTCAGGAAGCGTTTGGACAATACTCTCAGGCACATGGTGTGTTATGGGGATGGTGCTGTGCAGCGCCAGGAGTTGGACTGGATGATCCTTGCGTGTCCCTTCCAACCCAGCACATTCTGTGCCTCTATAAACAGCCGGGCCTGGAGAGGCACCTCCGCTCTCAAGGACCAATGCGGACAGCAAGCGCACACGCCGTATCGGGCCCTGGGCCAGGCGGGGACAGCCGCGGCACCGCCCCGCTGTCCCTCCCACCGCCTTCCGGGGCCGGCCGGGTCCGGCCTGCAGCCGCCGCGATGCTGCTGCCCCGGGCGGGCGGTGTCGCGGCCCGAGCCTCGCCGCCGCTGGCCGCCCTGTCCCGGGTGCTGCGGCTGGAGCGGGGCCGCCGCACTGCGATCGTGTTCCCGCTGCAGAAGCTGGAGCGGTACCTGGCGCCCGGCACCGACACGGCGCGGTTCCGCCTCTTCCAGCCCGGGCTGGCCGCCCTGCAGCGCGCAGAGGCGCTCTTCAGCTCCGGCTGCGGGCACCCCATCGACTACGTGAGCTCCGCCGTGCGCATGGACCATGCCCCGCCGCCGGCCCTGCCCGAGGTCAGGCGAGCGCTGCCCCGCGCCCCTCGGCCGGGACCGGGACAGCGGCTGCCCCCGCCCGGGCCACCCGGGCTGGGCTGAGCTGAGCTGCGGGGTAAAGGGGTGGTGGAGTGGTTGTGCAGCTCTGTCAGTGGGGCACTTACTGCTGCTGTTTAAAGAATCGTTTATTTGTTGTTGTTCCCCGTTGTACAACTCGGCAGCCTGGCATGCCCATGGCACAGGACACCGCTGTAGCCGGCCACTGACAGCACGGGCTGGGAAATACCCAGGACTGGCTGCAGCGAGAGGTGGGCAGGTGTAGATGTGCCCTCTCTGCCTCTCCCCCTGCAGGTGTGCTTCATCGGTCGAAGCAATGTGGGGAAATCATCTTTAATCCGGGCCTTGTTTTCACTGGCTCCAGAAGTGGAAGTCAGAGTGTCAAAAACTCCGGTGAGTGATGTTTTTAACTTCTCTCCCTTTGGGCCATAAGTTGGCACCAGTCCAAAGCATAAGGCTGAGAAAGGTGGGAGGGAACAAGCTCTTGAGTAGCCTGAAATGACAGAAAGCGCCAGCTCTGGTGGCCATCAGCTCATGCCTGGCACTGGCTTTGCTCTAGCCCAGGAAGAGTCAGAAGGAGCTCAGCCTAGCTTTTCAGCCAGACAAAGGAGCTGCACAACCTGAGCAGTTGTGCTGTAAAGCCCTTCAAGAATAACGAAGTTTGGAGATCCATTAAGGTATTTTTAGTCTGTTTTAGGGATGCAGTCATATAGGATTGCTACAAGGGTAGGAGACTGGGCAGTTTAAAGCATTCTAGGGGGACAGCGGTCTGGTACAGAGATGTTTTGCAGAGCATCTCCTAGCACACTGCTTAAAGCAGCTCTTTTTGAAACCACCCCTGTGCTTCATCTTGCCTAAATCCTCTCTTCAGGGCCACACCAAGAAGATGAATTTCTTCAAAGTAGGGAAGTACTTTACTCTGGTGGATATGCCAGGATACGGCTATCGCGCCCCGCAGGACTTTGTTGAGATGGTGGAGGCCTATCTGCAGGAACGGCGCAAGTAAGGGACCTACCTGTACCTCACAGCCCAGGGAAAGCCAGACAGATGCCCCTATACAGTGTCACGTAATGAGGGGAGAAATTGCAGAGGGGTAGCTGCTTCCATCCATTAGTTCTGACATCATTTTCCTTGAAGCTTCTGCAGTGTCACTCATTCACGCTCAGACAGATCAAAACAGCAGGATAGATTGAGGTGCTGCTCCATGCTGACCCTGTTTCCATGCATGGCTTTTTTAGGCTCTTCCTATCCCCAGATCCCACATTACTTGTTTTTGCTTATGAATTTGGAAGTAACAGAGCAGGCATGAAATAACGGTGGCAATTACTGTTGCTTGTATTTCTGGCAGCTTGAAGAGGACTTTCCTATTAGTTGATGGTGTAGTTGGACTCCAGAAAACAGATCACATTGCGGTAGAGATGCTGGAAGAGTTTGGGATTCCTTATGTGGTAGGTAATGCTCCATTCTTGGGTTGGCTATAAGGTATGGGTAATCTATAAAGGTGTGTACTCTCTACCTGAGTTTATGCAAATTGACTTATCTAAGCAGTAACCCCACACCCTTTATTATTAATAAAATAGGTTTAAAATGTGTTGAGAGAGACAAGTGGGATTTAAGAGGGTTTTTTGTGAGGTTTATTAAATAGGTACTTTTTTTTTCAGTACTCAGCTTGAGCAGCTTGAAAAGGCCCACTCCTTATGCAGGCTGTAGAAGTGTTTCGGAGAACTGTGTTAGACCATTTTTTCCCCTAGATATGACCAGAGCTTTCAGACTGCTTTGTAAGATGGTACAGGACTCTTACAGATCTTCCAGGTTAACAGTAAAATAAACTTACTTTCTTCTTTTAATCCTCCCTTTCTGGATCCATGCAGATGGTGTTAACAAAAATTGACCGAGCTTCCAGGAGAGTGTTGTTAAAGAACGTACTGGAGATCCAGGAGTTTGTAAAGGAGAACACTCAGGGATGCTTTCCTCAGCTGTTCCTGGTCAGGTAAAGCTCCTCTCCACTGCTGCTGTTTCCTTTCTGGTGATCAGTTCAGTAGGGCAAGATACCGAAAACAGATCTGTCTGCTCTAGAGACAGCACTTCTCTGTGCCCCAAGGATGGAGGGTGGGCTGCTGATGGGGAAATGTCCCTTTCCTTCTTCCCCCTTTTCTGCAATGAGTAGAGTTCCTTTCCAAGGGTGCTTCATCCTTTGGCCTTTCTCAAAGTGGGGCAGCAGTCCCTGTGCTGGATGGTAGCAGGCTTTGCCATTTTATTTGGAGTTCTGGTAACAGCAGCAGCTGTAATTGTTGGATTACATAGCCAAAGTGTAGGCTCTTCCCAAGGTGTACTGTGGGACATGTAATTGAACACAGCCAGTGGCTGTTTGCCTTTATTACTCCAAGACACAGCAATATCTGGCACTGAACATCCATGCCTCTGTTTTCACAGTTCTGTGGAGTTCTCGGGGGTTCACTTGCTCAGGTGTTTTGTAGCCCATGTTACTGGAAACCTGCCCACAGTAGAGGCCAGCTGAAAAGACCTGCTGATCTGCTTGGCTCATCCAGAACAAAAGGTATCAAAAGCAGAAGTCTGGGGGTTTTGTTGTAAATAACCCAAGTTACTATATGGTATTTTTTAATAAATTAGTATTAATAAACTAAGATTTTTCTTTATTAAATTCATCAAGTCAGGAAGTTTGCAGAGTGAATTAATCCAGGTTATTATAAAACGATTTCGTAAAAACTACATACTTGTGCTAAGGAGAAAAAAAAAGCAGAGAACTTCCAAAGATAAGGGAAGTTTTAATACATTTTCTCTTCTTCCATTGAAATGTTCAAAAAGCTACCATTCCATGCCTAAGCTCTGCTATATTTAGGATACTAGAGACAGTCCAGTAATATCATCAATAAAGAGTCATTTAATCTAGGAAAGAAAAATGACAGCCCTAGCATTAAGCAAACTGTATTCAGTTGAACAGAATCATACACAGAGGTTTACTTCTTTCAGCTGGGGTTAGGGTTAGTATAGCAGGGACCAAAAACTACCACCTGTGCAACCTACCTGCTCTAAGGCCATGCAGAGTGGAAACAGCCAACCTGTTGTCTGTGGAGGTGTGTTTGACATCTTGTATATTTTACTTTTGTAACTTCTGTGTCCTATGTTCAGTAGGTGCAGCAGGATAGCATGCCTTGCTTGCAGACGCTGAGTTGTCTCTATTCCACAAGGATGAAGGAAAGAACACATCTTTAATTGGGGTCTGCTTTTCCATCAGTGTTGGCTTGAAACAGAGTGGAATAAAAGACTGACGTCTGGAGGAACCCTCTCCTGCACACTGTCATCAGCCAGCGCTGCATCTACCTTCTATTTTGAGATCCAGCATGAATTTCTGCAGCTGCACTTGGATGAATTGCCAGATCTGAGGCATACCCTCCATGATCTGTACCAGCTCTACCCTGGCAGCTGAAGCACAACACTGATGTGTCCTGTGCTCTGTAGAGGAACTGCATCCCACAGCAGCTGTGTCTTGTCTCAGAGCACCTGAAACTGTCCAGTTACAAGGCAGAACTGGACAAAAGCACAGCCATCAACAGCAGCACTCATACAGGATAACTCAGTCCAAAGCTAGGAAGTGCCTGTGTCAAACCCTGGCACTCAATCTTTGTCATGTCTTAACATGGTCAAATGTGGTTATGCAGTTGTCAAAGTTACTTGCATTAAGTGTTTAAACCTCAAGAAAGGAAAGTTCTTTTCTAAACCACTCTGTGGGTGCAGAAGGACTAGAAATACCACTTTCTTTCACTGTGCAATTCCTTGTAACATACTAGACTTGAGACAAGGTCTGTTTTCAGCATATATGTAAGAAGTGGAGAATGTGAGAAATGCAGTAGATGTGGCTCTCTAGCTTCTGCATCTTAGTAGTGATCAAACCTGTAATTCTGTTAATATTTTATCTCTAATCCTAAAATGCCACAGGGCAAACCAGCCTAAGGGATGCATGATCCTAGAAGTGCAGCAGTAGGTACACAGATGGAACAGGTGAAAGTGAACACTTCAGGAAGGATCTTTTCTTAGTATCTTAAAACCAGAATCTTCCAAAAGCATCAATCTCGTCGAGGCTGTAATTTTCAAGGCCTCAGTGTTGACTGAAGAGCCTCTGAAAATAACCCTGAATATGTAAAAAAGTGCAGTTCTGGTTGTAGTCCCTCTTCAGAACAAAACCCCTTATATTACATTACATTACAACCCCCTACAGTGCTAAGAAGTCTTTTACTAACCACTTAAATACATTAAACATGTCCGGTTAATCCATTTGTATAAACAAACTGGATGTGTGTGAATGGAACATTAGGTATCATCTTCTCCAGAAGAACCAGCTTTACCTCTGGACACATCTTGGTTTTATTCAGAAGTGCTTCAAATACTGGAATAACTCCTGCATTTTGCTCAGCTGTTTGCAGGAGAGAACGCTACAGTTTGATTCTTGAGTGTGACAGTGGCCTTATGACAAAACAGTAAATAAAATCAAGTTGTCTCCCTAAACAGTAAAACTTATATTTAAGTGCCTTCATGGGAACTGCTCTGGGTAAAAGGTGTCTTGACACACTACTGGACTTTTTTTCCCAAGTTCTTAAGGAACTGGCTGAGTTGCATCGTGAGGATCTGCACTTTCTCAGGCCAGGGACACAAAAGCTCTCCCTTTCCCCCTCATTGATGAGTGGTGGGTGGGCCTGGCAGCATACTGATGCAGTAGAGCTCATTTTAGTTTTAAATTCAGTTTTAAATTTAAATGTCTTTAGTTGTTTGCAGTGCATAAGCTCCACTTAAGGCACCTATCATTACTTGGTAAAGCTTTGCCTCTTCTACAGATGTTATTTACAGGAGTTACGTTGAGTATTAGCTTCTATGGAAAAGGATTTCACCTTGTGCATCTTCCCTGGTCTCTCAGCAGTACTTTCTCCATTTTCTTCCTCTATTGTGCCTGGTTTGGTCTGTCACCATAACCCTGACACTACAAAGGCAGTATTTTTGCAACAATGTCCAAAATTAGAACATTGCAGTCTGGACAGGTGCACTAGTAGGTCAGCAAAACCTGGTTGAATAACTGAGCTCAGAGCATAGAAGTCAGTGGGTCATACTCCGGTTGCATGGCAGTTACAAGTGGAACACTGCAAGGATCCATTCTGGAATGTGTCCATTTTAACATCTTTATGAATAATCTGGAGGAGGTGCATTGCTATCAAACGTGCCAAGGGCCCCAAACTGGGGGGAATAGTGGTCATGCTCAAGGGAAGGGCTGGAGGAAAGGGGCTGACAGCAGCTGTAGGAAATACAACAGGACTGGAGCACCTCCCCTGCAAAGACAGGCTGAGAGAGCTGGGGCTCTCCAGAAGGTGGAAACCTCGCAGCAACCTTCCAGTACGTGAAGGGGGCCTAAAGGGAAGCCAGAGAGGGACTCATCAGGAACTGTAGTGATAGGACAAGGGGGAATGGGTACAAACTGAAAGAGGGGATTTGCCTTGGGCAACCTGGTGTAGTNGTTCCGGGGCGCCGGGCAGCCATGGCGGATGAGGAGGAGGACGTGCCGGTGAGTGGCGGACAGGCTGCGCTTCCCGGGGATCCACAGCCCAGCCGCGGGCGGGGGCCGGGGCCAACCGGGCGCTGACCGCGGCCTCCCCTCCGCTCTGCCCGTGTAGTTCGAAGAGGACGCGGAGGACGCCGGCGGGGGCCTGGACGGCGGGCAGGGCAGGAGGAAGAGGCTGTTCTCCAAAGAGCGTGAGTCGGACCGGGCCAGAGAGCCCTGCCCAGCGCGGACGGGTCACTCAGCTGAAACCCCGAGCTGACAGCTATGGAGTCCCAAAACTCATTCTCCTTAGCAAAAGAGCGGGTTTCATTCTGTGCCTTGGCTGCAAGTGCAGGAAGCTGCCATGTAGAACCCCCTCAAAAATACTGCTAGTGCATCCTCTGAATCTAGCTGTGCCCAAAGTCAGCTGCGCTGTCAATGTGCAGTGCTTTGCAGCCTATATATGAATATTCAGAGAGCCTGTCCGCAGACATGGTTTTCTGTATGTACAGTTCCTGTCCCTACAGGGCCTTTGCTGGCTTGTGGTTATTTCCTCTATGTTTCCTCAAGAATTGTCCTGCCCGACATTGGAGAGTGCCGTCCTAGTGCATGAATGTGTGGCTGGTGAGCTCTAACTAGATGTGTGCAGCACTGAATGGATGAAAGAAGCCTCATGCTGAGTGTTTCTTTGTGCAGTAAGGTGCATGATGTATGGATTCGGGGACGACCAGAACCCTTACACAGAATCAGTGGACATTCTGGAGGACCTGGTAATAGAGTTTATCACAGAAATGGTAAGTCAGCTCTAGATGGCATGGTCAAAACATCCTCACCAGAACTTCAGCTTTTGGAAGGTTAATACCTCTGACTCAAATACTGCATTATCCCAGGCCCCAAACTCATGGCATTAGTAGGAAAAATATAAACTTGGATTTTGTTTTTCCAAGATTAAAGCAAAATTTATGCATCTGGCTCCATGGGGATTTAGAACACTGAAGTCCTTAAGTAGCAGTTAGATTAATATTGTAGGAGGGGAAATACCCATCTGACTTTGGGATTCACTGTGGCATCACTCTATGTGCAGCTGACAAATTTGATTTGATTTGTGCAGCAGGCTCAGATTTGAAAGCGTCAGCTTTTTGTGTTTGCCCAGTGTCTGTACACGGATGGGAACTTAGCTCTGCCCTACAAAAGAAATGCATTCTTGGGCCTGAGGCCATTACTCTTCCAGATCTGGATACCATTTCAAAGTATCCAAACATTCCCCTTTCTTTTGAAAGGTTGGTCCTTCGTATCCTTATCAAAATGCCCTACACTGTCCTGATAAGGTTACCTCACATTGCTTCCAAGTTGTGCCTTATCTTCAGGCATTCTTCAGGCTGGGCGTCCTGCATGTAATCTGGCCTTAGTTCTGATACCATTATGTGATGTATATATAGTGGTATGTTCAGGGTGTGAGTGACAGGCAGCTGGGGACAGGTTTACTGGGAAGCTCTCTTGTGACGAGGATGATGGTGCCTAGAACCTGCAACTGGCTACTTTTTTATTATAAAATGACAGGAAATAAAATGGAATGGAGAGCTTAACAAAACACCATGGCAAAGGATGCTGCTGACATTTTTTTCCCCCTAACAGACACACAAGGCCATGTCCATCGGGCGGCAGGGTCGGGTACAGGTTGAGGACATTGTCTTTCTAATACGCAAGGACCCCCGGAAGTTTGCCAGAGTTAAAGACCTCCTAACTATGAATGAAGAACTGAAAAGAGCTAGAAAGGCCTTTGATGAAGCAAACTATGGGTCTTGATTCTGTGCATAAGCTGCACTGGGGCTTTATTTGGGTACCTGCTGCCCAGTAAGGAAGATTGTGTGTTGTTTGGAAGGGTTATTCAGGATGGAGGTCACTGCTGGGATGTCTGCCCTCACTCCCAGCCTTTTTGGAGAAATATTTAAGCAGCTGAAACATTACCTGATTGTATGTGGTATACTTAGGTATTTTTATACCATTTGATGAAATGAAAAAAAGAACTCTTAAAAATTCCTGCAATGGCAGGAGTCTGTTTGAAGTAGGCCTGTGTTGAACCAGATGGCTTGAGCCTCTAAAATTATTTCAGTTGCCACTGGGTATTCCTGTAATGGGAAACCCAGAAAATGGATCTTGGTTATCTGTATAAAGACCTGAAGCCTAAACTACTATCAGAGTTGTGCTCTTTGCTCTGTATATCCTTTGTGAATAAAACGTAAGTTTGTGCCCACGCTTCATAACTAAATGTACATTGATCAGTTCATACAAGGTGGGTAATACAGGGTTACTGTTGCAGGCCACAGCTGTGCTTTTCCCTACTTCTGGAACAGCTCAGGGGAAGTAGGTTCAGTTACTCCTTATTTCAGAACAAATACTGAAACAGCAATAATACTGCACATCAAGGCTGTCCCCTCTACAAGCAGCACAGAAGGAAGGGTGTAAGGCTTGGAAAGGTGTTTGCAAGTCTTTTGTCCAAAGCAGCAGTGAGTGATCAGCTGTAGCCTTCTGCCATGGATGGTAACTGTTTGCACTGTGGATTTGACAGCAGAATTTAACATGGTCAGGCAATAGAGAGGGGACACTGAGTAAGGGTAACCAAGTCATTGTTCCTGGACAAGAGTAGGTAAAAGGATGGAGACTATTCAGTTATTTGGAACATCCTTAAAAATATTTTTTAAAAGCCATTAAAAATAGCTGTTTTACAAAAATATAATAAAATGGTTGCTGCTTTCTTAACAGAATTCAGGATGCGAGTTATTGAGACACCATTAGGGTTCAGAGGGGTTTACTTAAAAAAAAAACCAAAAAACTAGAATGACTTGACCCCTTTCCTCCTTCAAGTCCAGCGTCAGACACCTATTGCTGCAAAAATAGAATCAATATCTGTGTTCTCAGCAGCTTCTTTCCACACAGGGCCAGGGCTTCCTTCTAGCAGCAGCTGCTTAGGGGTCCCTGTTGTGCTTAGTCTGACATTTCCTGTATCAATGTTGGAATGTTCTTCCTGACTTCGAGACCCATCCTGGTAAGATGGGAGGATGAGTGATGCGCGGTTCTCACAGACCCCGAAAAGCTCAGGAGGCTTTTGCCCACCAGTCTTTAGAGCTGTCTTCAAGTGTGCAGATGATCTGATCCTCCGTCAGCAGAACCGTGCCCCGAGGTGCTGCCTTGGCCGGCGCGTGTGTTGTGACCCGTACAGGAGGTATTTATGGACAGATGTTTTGACACAGCGCAGCTTCTTCTTCAAGCTTAAAGGGAGCAAAGTGCACAAAACAGAGCTTTATCAGCTACTAAAGTGTTACTTCCTTTGGAGTTTGGAGAGATTTGGTTATTAGCCGTCTCCATAATTTTCCTTATCATACCAAGGAAACAGAACAGCACCTTGTACAATAGTAGCCAGGGCAGTCTGAATAGAGACAACCCTTGCCTCATACAGTTGTTACTATAAAACATGCAGATGATTTATTTTCATCCTCCCTCTTAAGTATTGTACATTTGTTAGCCTTTTAAATCCTTCCACAAGTGACTGAAACTAAACAGAATGCCCATGTCAGAGCACCCAGTAACCTGAACTAGTGATCTTGAGTTTTAAAAGAATGGCTTAGACCACTGTTTCACTATACTATTGCAAAATACGTAATATTAAAATATAAAATGTAAGACTCAGAAATCTCACACCCATGCAAAACTACCTGCATCCTTGAGCCTCCACATGGTGCAGCCGGTTGCTTTTCAGCAACTTGTTACGCAGAAAATAAGCTTCTGATTTGAATTTGTTGGTTTTGCACCACAGAATAGCTTTTCTGAGTGCCTCTGACAGCTCCCCAAATGATGCAGCTGTTTGGACCATCTGTACAAGAGATCCAGTGTGCTGTGATTTTGCTATCCGAGAAGAAGGTGGTGCCAGCTTCGCTTTGAAAGGTGTTGATGCAAGGCATAGACCCTGAAACAAACAGTAACAGAAACAGTGTTTTAAAGAGATGATGTGTCTGATCCTTTCTGCTGGAAGGGAGCAAAACAGGGATTTTTGTGAGAATATTGCTTATTTTCTAACGAGAAAAGCAAAGAGCAGTCTTGTTTTGTGGAATACAAAAAGAAGAGGCAGATAATTAGAATTTGTATTCCTGTCTACTACTTGTTCTCTGGTCACTTCACTTGACAAACCAACAAATGCCCAAATTCCTAAGCTGAAATAAGTAGTGATTTTCTGTGCAAAGCTTCCACACTAACTTGGGCTGTTAGACAAGCAAAAATAAGGCAGGAAAATGGGACATTTTCAATCAGGTATATTGTGTTTCAGGTGTTAAGAATCTTTAAAATAAATTTTAAAAACCTGTTGTGTAAAAACAGCCCAAACCACCAACCTAACACATAAAACAATACCATACAAACCTCTTGTGTTGGATGTCTCGATGGCCTAAGCAAGCTCTTCACATCAAACCCTGGGTGCTTCCCTACAGAGAGAGAGGAGAGTTCCCATTACAACACCGAGATAATTTTATTTCTTCGCACAGAGATGCCACAGAGCTCTCAGCAGGCTTATGCCTGTACTCAACATCTCCAGGCAAACTCAAGCGGACTACACTCGTTGTGCATTGCAGCTGGCAAGGAATGGAGAGCACGCAGAGGTTAACAGATGGCTTCAAAGGAGAACTTATTGGGTAAAAGCTTCACACAAACACCTGGATGGCTGCAGTCACTGGTCATAGCCCTGATTGCAGAGGAAGATTTGGGCACAGTTCAGAACCAGCAAGCACAGGATACTTGCATCCTGTACCTACAGCCTTACCTACTCTTGTATGGACTGCAGACAGTGCCCTTAGCTTCTTATCTATGCAAAAGCAGGAAAGTACAAATAACTATTTTCAGGACCTGTATACTGCACTCATTACCTGCTTCTCTCCAGGGCTGTATCCTGTTTAAAAGAAACGCCCCCAAAAAATCATGATACTGACGTTATCCACAGCTTTATAAAGGCAAGGGCACGTGCAGCATTGTCTTCTTCCAAGGACAGGAAGTTTGTTCTAGAACCATACTGTGGGTAGTAGAAGTGCTTGGCCCTGTTGGACAGAAGTTGCGGTCACTCTCTAAGATGTCAGAAACCATTAGACTGTAGCACAAAGCTTTACCTCTCCTGGCTGTGGGCACGACAACTGTCTCTCCAATGTCCACAGGGCACGGGATGTTACGGTTTTTCATGGCACTTGTACAGGTCTCAGATTTTCTCTTTTTCCCAACTGCTTCTGGCATTGCTGGGAAGAGCTTCTTCATCCAGCTGGTAGATTTTTTTGTTGTAAGCATTTTAGCCTTTTGCTTCTTTGCCTCAGAAGATATATCAACTCCAAGGAAGTCGCTGATATCAGAAGGGAAGGTAAACCCTTTGATATAAGGGGTCTGCTGGGTCTCAGATACCAGATGAAGCATTGTCGACAAGGCACCATACAAAGACATGAGAGTCTGCAATACACACCTGTACTGAATCCTGAAAACAGAGGACAAAAAGGTATGGAGTCTCCTCTAGCAAAACATTATGCTCACTGAACAGCCACCTTCAGCTCAGCTGCCCTTTCCCTATTTCCCCGCAGTACAAATTTACCTTTTTACCCTCCATCACCCTGCTTTCCTTAAGTCTGAGCTTTAAGAAACTGTTCCAGATCAGAATGCAGGAGTGACTTAACTAATAAATTCCTGAGCAAGAGCCCCTCTGCTTCCATAGAGTTTTGCTGAGTGCCACACCTGGGACTTACCAGGTTCTCGGGTCACATCCAAATCAGTTCCCATGAGGTCTTCCCCCAAAAGCAGCCTGTACCAACTCAGGCCTGATGCCACACAATTGCCTGTTTTATGGAAAACTCAGCAGTATAATAGAAAATGTTTATCCCAGCCTTTCCATTTCAGCATGAGGCAGGACTTACTGCTTGCTGCACAGAGTACCAGGTGTTTGTGGCAGGCTGACAGTAACACTGTGATTTCATTAGAGCTGCATACAGTTTGCTAAGATCCAAGAACAAAGCCTTGCTTAAGAGCACATAAGAAGTCTCTCTCCACTTTGTACAATTCTGCAGGTGCTAGAATCAAGTCCAAAGGCATGGAGAGACCCTCCCTTCTCGTCCTCCCAACTGAATAAAGCTCCCTTAGCAGCAAGGCCTAATTACAAGCCCTTCTCCCTGACAGGCACATCAAACAGACAGACACAAATGAGACAGACTTTTGAAGACACAAACCAGAGCCGGCTCAGGAGCCCCGAAGCCACGGTATTCAGGAGTATGAATTCCTTTGAGCAGAGGTGTTTAACGGACAAGCTGAAGATTACAGCAGTTAAGGTTAAAAAAATAAACAGCAGGTAATGAGACTTGCTGAACACACCAACTAGAGGCAATTCACAAGGCGATATCCTGGAATAATCTGGGAGATGAGTATCCGAACTTTGGATTGCTCAAGGCCAGAACTGCTGCCAGCCAACAGCCTGAGGTTCCTACATAATAACTTCAAAATAAGGTGTTTGGCTATCAAAGAAACTTCAAGTTGCATGTATGAATTGCACAGTTGAGTCCATCAGCAATACAAGGCCTACAGCAGACCTAGTTCTGGTCTCATAAGGTGCTACTGGTGAACTCTAAGAATTTTTTTTGTGGTGAAAAAAGGATACAGAAAAGCTTTACAGCAACAATCCAGTAGACGTAGTATGAGCTTGCAGCCTCCCAGTACCTTCAAAGCCACTGTTTCCAGCATAGGCTGGCTGGGAACCAAGCACTCTGTGTGGGCTTCGGATGTATTTTTCCTGCGTTGATACAGGGATGAAGAGTTGGTTATGATGTAGCATTTTCTTCCTTTAGCTCTGCAGACTGAGTTAATAGGTAGTACAAGATACAGGATCATGACACTTACTTGGGAATCAGTTCTACTAGAGTTTCCAGGCAGCCCACCAGATTCATTTTCCATAGGCGCTTCAAACATTGTTCTACCTAGGAAAAAAGAAAACTCCTTTGACTGGTATGTTGAGAGACTGAGTGCTCTGGTCTAAGAACTGTCACTATATTAAATGACACCTTCTCTTTATCAGTTTAACAGCCCAAACTGCAGGTTTGCGTGATGGGATGTTCTGGGATGTTTCTATATCTGCACTATGATGAAAAACATCTCTTCATCTCTCTACTGTAAATACAGAATTAAGTGAAGGACCGGAGTAGGCCACGTTTTATTGCTGCTGCATGATTTCCCCTGCTGTATACAACAGCCTTTACTACTGGCTGTCAAGAAGGAAAACACATAAACAAATCAAGAAGGTAAGCACCATTCCTGCTCCATTTCAGAACAGTTATTTGAAGATGCTGACAACCCCTTTCCAGGAAAACTGGCAAGGTGTTCACTTTTCATCTTAAAACATAAAGTATCTAATAAAATAGGCTAGAATTATTATTCCCCCCTCTCACTGTTACAATTAGTTGAGAATGATGTCCCTGTATTACTCATGTATTCAAAGGTACGGAATTGTACCAGCTTCAGGTCTCAGCGTGAGTATCGGAGACCAGGGTTGGAAAATGGAAATTGCACTTGCTGCACAGTCCCAAGAAACCCACTGAGCTCAGTGAGAGAACAAAAATGCACCTGCTCACAAACATTTTTTACATGATGCTCCGGGCGCCAAGTGCTACTGCAAAGGCTTTTCAGGGAGTGGTGACAGGGGGCCGGGAGTACCCAGCTGCCGGGTTCCTGCCGGGTACCAACCCAGGCGGGGTCGGTGCTCACCTGCTGCAGGGCCAGGTAGGGCCGGTGCCGGAGCAGCCTGCTGTGGTACACGTAGAGCACGGCGCGCAGGACGCGTCCCTCGGCGGCCAGGCCCGACCCCGACAGCCGCTTCCCGGCGATGTCGCACCGCNTGGGCCGCCAGCGGCACCGTGGGGCTGTTGGCGGGCCAAGGCACGTCCAGCCGGTTCCAGGGCGCGTCCCGCCCGTCCCACGCCGCCCTGGGCGCCGCCATCTTCCCGCTGCGCATGGCGAGCCCCAGCGTGGGCGAGACCATTCGGGCGTGCCGGCGGGGAGAGTCGCGGGCCGGACCAAGTCACCCCGCGGGGGTGCGTCATGGCCAGGGGCCTGGCGCTGATGCACTGCATTCCCGAATGCCATGAGCGAGAAGGGAAATAAGTATAAAATATTAGTGTTATTCACACCTTCTAAACCTCGCAGTTCTCCAGCGTGTGCCTCGGGAGCTGAGCTGCTCCGTGGGGCGTTGCAGGGGTGTTCTTGGGGTGAGCCCAGTCCCCAGCCGGGCAGCTGTGCCCTCCCATGTCACACACACCCCTCAGAGTGCTGAAAAAGCTGCGTGACTGGTTTCACACCAGGAGCAATTCATATCCGGACCAGCGGATATAGTCTTCAGATGCACCAGGGAAGGTTCGGGTTGGACATTATGAAGAATTTCTTCACGGAAGGGGTGACTAGGCATTGGAATGGGCTGCCCAGGGAGGTGATGGAGTCACCGTCCTTGGGGGTGTTTAAGGAAGGACCGGACGTGGCACTCGGTGCCGTGGTGGAGCTGACACTGGTGTTCGGTCACAGGTTGGACTCAATGATCTCAGAGGACTTTTCCCACCCAGCTGATCCAGTGATTCTGGGATATCGGCGTTCTGAGCAAGGAAAGGCCTTGCTGCCTGCACCCCGGGTACCCGCCTGGCCGTCCCTATCGCTCCATGCTGCCAGCCCCTGCTGTTGGGATTTGCTATGGCAGAGACAAAGGGCCACTGCAGGTGCCCCGTGGAGTTGGTTGATGTAATTTATTCGTGTTGTTGGAATAGTTTCCTATCAGAAGGATTTTTGTGGTATTCTGAGTTTTCCTTCAAGTGCAAGACATTTCCTGCTTCTTTCCCTCCCTGCCTGAAGCTGAGTGTACTCTTTTCCTACTTGCAAATATTGGTGCAATTAATATATGTTATAAACAAGGGAGTTAAATTGAGCGCAATTTTTGTACACTCTTACCTTTTCTTGATTCCATTTTGTTGTACACTTAATCTGTTCTTTTAAGAAATCTCGTACAAATACAGATAAAGCCATGTCCCTTTAAAAAGACAGAACAAAAATTGGCATTAATGGTTGCACCTGTAGAGAAGAGAGATAAGAGCAAATCAAGAGGCAGAACCGATAAAAGGCTGCTGTGAGCACTTGCCTATCCTGGAAAAGGGAGCGTTAAGCTCTCTAGGCTAAGAGTGGAGGTTAGAGGTGAAAGGGAAAATGGAGCCTCCAGGGTGTGAGCAGAGGATCACAAAGGTCTCTCTAGCTGAGCTTCTGAGGTGTTTTGAACGTCCTATAAGTGAGGAGCAAGCCTGGGCTATCTGCTTTCAGTGTTGTAGAAAAATAGAGCAGTTGGCTCAGGGGCTGTGCCCACCACTCCATTCTGTGTTCATAAAAGGCTCTGGGAGCATCTTTATCCATGCTGATGGTACTGCTTCCTTCAAGGTCTGCCGCAAGTCTGGTAAGAGCGTAGGTAGCTGCGGATGCCAGGGGTTGTTCCCATAACAGGCTGAAATGTGAGGACAAAGTAGGGGAAGTTTCTTTTCCTCTGCTTTCTTAAATTTTTCTTTTCCCCTCTCTTTTCTCTGTATGTTGTCATGAAGCTATTCTCCTGCCTGTACTTCATTTCAGAGGACTGTAGATGAGTGGTAATACAGATGTATGACCTACTAATTTCTCTAGTAGTGCTCTATGGAGTCATTTGGTTCTAGGGAATAGCTGTGATGAAAGCCTTCTACCACTTGTGTTATTTGAAATAAATAGTCTGAGGTTTTGTTATATGTACTGCTCTGTTCATCTTCCAGTGTATGGTTCCTTTGTTATGGTAACTCTCACAGCAGATTTATGATTGGTACTTTCCCTTTTTTTGGTCACTACGTATAGCCAGCAAGTGGCAACAAGTCTGTGTTATGTAGGGCTGGGTTGGGCTGCAGCAGAGGTCAGTGCTAGGCTAACTCTTCAAGGACTACAGTGGGTAGTGAAGAATAAAGACAAAGATCCTGTGCCTGCCCTGTGGCTGGATATCAATTAGTAAACAACAAAATGCCGCAGCTGTTGCTTTGGGCTAATGCTCACAATAACATGAGTCTCCTATGTTGCTTTCCAGGATTCCCAAATACAGGCCTACTTTCCCCAGGGGGGACTGACTTTAGTCAGAGGAGTTAGTTACCTTATTAAAAAGAATGCTTCCTGTTCCCCTCTCTTGAAAAGGGTTCTAGAAGCTGTTTATCAATGCCTGTACAGCTGTCTTTCTCCCCTGACCCTTGTTTTTCCCTTTCAGATGTTGGCAGCATTCAGCAGTCAGAGGACAAGGTAAGCCTGTGTCTTTACCCTCATTATGTGTGTAAATACAATCCTGTTATAGCTGAAGGCCAGCTCAGGAGATGCAGCTGTCTTGGGAAGCTATCAAGGTGCCCTGTGAGAGTGACTCCCCTGCAACCTGGAAAAGGAAACACAGTGCTTGGACTGAACTCAAGTAAGACAATGGGACTGGGAAACAATGTGCACAGATGCTGTCTACTGTGGAATAGGCCAGAGTCTTGGTGTCTTAATAATAGATATCTTAGGGGTGCCACTTAAGGCCATTTAAAAACTTTAAACTAGCTTAAATAAGGAGTATCTCTGATCCTGAGAGATGTGCTCAGTCCTCAGGAGCAGAGGAGTGTACATGCATGGCTGGAAAGTGAGAGCTGTGATGTTCTCCACAACGCTTTGTGCTGCATTACGTCCTTGGTCTCTGTCTGCAGCTGCTGGAGTACTTGGGAGTGGTGATCTATGAAGCCCTGGACTGGGGAATCGACAGCCAAGTGGAGCGAGAACTGAGCTATCCTTTGGAGAAACTGCTGTGCCTCATGTTGAAACTGGATGACAAGGCAGTGAAAGCACCAGTCACCTTGCAGGATGTTATCCAGGTTTCTTTCTTCCCTCTTAGTCAATATAGCAGCTTTAGAGGAGTTGATGGAACAGTGCTGTTAACCAAGAGGCAAAACCATTTCTGGGAAAAGGCTGGGTGGGCTGTTGGAGGACAGAGAGGGAACACTGGCTTTCCTATCAGAGAGAAAAGGCAAAACCATTTTAGATGTTTTTAACTGCCCATGGAAAAGAATTAAGAGGGAAGACTGAGCATGGCTCTCCCACAGGTGTGTCTACAAAGTCCTTCTGTACACAGTCTCCAAATTCAATACCTAGAACACTATGGATATTGAAAAAACTCACTTTCCGTAGTATTTGGCTCCTGCAAAGACTGGGATTTGAAAGTCTCAACTCAAACAGATATTTTCATGTCAGCCATAATTTAAAGGTATGAGAAACTTCCCATCCCTCCGTCTGATCAGGGCAGGGAAAAAGAACAGGGCAAGTGACTCCACCTGCTGTGGGTTGCTGTTCTTTGAACTGGAGGCTTCCCCTTGCAGGTGCTTGTTTCAAAGCACACCTTACAGAAAACAAGGTGTCCAATCTGTTATGTACAATAATAGAAGTAGCTGTGTAATTTGTATGTCTTCCTTCTTTGCTCCTCTGTATCTGCAATAGCAAAAAATATAAAGGGGCAGTGAAGAAGATGATTTTTAACCATGGATTGAGGAAACTGAATCTTGCCTTATGCCATCCTACCATATTTTTTTTTAAACTTCAAGATCTTTTTTAAATAGCTGCACTTCTTTCAGGCCTGTGAGGAGCACTTATCCAGGCCTTCTGAGGCTACCAGCCATTATGGAATGACCTGTAGGAGTCTGTTTATTGAATACATGGAACTTCAGAAGGTTGTGGCCATCATCCAGACCTCCAAAGAGGTAGATTTAGGATTACCCGTTAGCTGCTATTCCCTCTACCTTCGCACACTCACCAAATTCTTAAGTAGCCGTCTCACTGCACTAGAAATGGAGCACCTGGATGAATGTCTGTTTTCACAATGTGAATAGCTGCTGTCTCTGCACTATTTTTATTTATTGTAGCATTTCAAAGTTTAGGTGTTTGGAGCTTCTAGGCTTTTCAGATAAACATTAGTAATTTATGCTGGATAGATAGGAAATCACTGAAGAGTGTATGGTGATGACCTCATGTCCTTGCTTCTCAGAGACTGAGAAAAATGGATGTGGAAGATTGGGTGGAAAATACCATTCAAAAGAAGAAGACCCATGGTGTAAGAGATTTATTTTCTTCATTATGGGGGACTGTTGGTTTTTTGGGGGTTTTTTTGTCAGCATTGGCTCTCTGAGGCTTTCCATTGATTCTTCTATGAAAAATAGAGCTTGAACACAAATTAAACTGCTTAGGTTGTTCAGGAGCCTGAGTAGTTAAAGACTTGTTTGCAAAACAAGCCAGGGAGTAAGCTTGAAGTTAAACTATTTCATATGTCAACCTCACGTGGACTTCTGTTCTACCCAAAGATTGTCTCTATGGTCCAACTTAAACCACTTCTAAAAATGAAGTTGGAGGCAGTCTTTGGAATAAGTGCCCACAAGTAGTTACTCAGGCTGCTTCTTCCCGCAAATGAGCCCCAAATTCCAGCTCTTGGCAGGAACTGACACCTGCCAGAAGCAATCTGTTCCTTTCTCATAGCTGGACTGAAAACTCCCAGAAAACTCTTCTGTTGTTGGTAATCCTAGGGTGGACTAGGTCACTCTCATTATGTGGGATCTCTTGGTCAGGACTGGCAGGGACTGAAGGCCAGTAGCAGTGTCCATCTTTGTGGTTGTGCAGCTCCAGCAGCTCAAACAAAGGGGTGAAGGAGGGTGAGGAGATGTCTCTCCTACTTTCTGTGCACTGCCTTTCTTGTCTTTGCCCTCTGTGCTTCCGTAGACGTTGGACTGCGTGTTTGGGGCAGGGAAAGCAACTTACTGTGCTTTTTTCAAGGCCCTGCACAGTCAGGGCTCAGTCAGAAACAAATAGCTCTTCAGGCTGGGGCTCTGCCCAGCATAAACAAATGCTCTGTAGTCTGGAGTCTGTGGAGACAAACAGCAAGCCCCGAGAGACTTGTGGACTCGCTCCCTTTGTCTAAATAGCACTTGCTTTGAAGCGTGCTCAAACTATTCGTATGAAAATGTTTGTGAAATGTGTGTTTGGGCATATTCTCAATTTTGTGATCTATTAAAATAAACTGGCAAGCTATCTCAAACCACAAACTCATCAACTGCTATAGCTCTTTTCTGCAGGGAATACATGAATAAATACATGGGCTTTGCCGTGTGGCCTGAAGGCCAGTGTATTTGGCCTCTGCTCCTTCAGGAGATATGAATTCCAAACGTTGGATGTCTGTTGCAAATCCTCTGCCTCTGTTTTCCAAGTCCTTAAGCACTAGTTGATTGCATTGCTCTGACAAATTCTTGAGTTTAAAATAACCAGGATGCCAGCTTCTCTGGGATCCCTCAGATTAGAGCTGATGCTTTGAATGGTGCTAAGCAGGTAACGTGCTCTATGGACCACACTTTTTCATGTTGACTGATACAAAACAAGTCTTCTGAAGTGCAGACCGCAGCCTGACAGCGTGCCGGGTTGTACAGTTTCAGCAGAGCATATCTGTATATGTCCCAAGTTGGTATTCACCTTGAAATCTAAGCAGTGAGACCTCTTAGAAACACAGCTGTCTTAGCACTCACTTGTTGAACTCAAGGCAATGGGTTTAGAGTGTTGTAGCATTTTGTGTTGTATTGCATAGGTTGTGGAAAGTTTAGGTGGCTTTTGACAACACATGGAGTGGCACAAGTAGAATAATTGCAGTGAGCCAGTCAGTAGGGAAATAACAGCATGAGTGATAACGATGTCACCAACATCTGAAAAATGTTTTGGGTGTGCAAGCTGTTCTGAAATGGCCAGCTGAAGGCAGTTCTTGTCCCCAAACTAATGTGGCAATATTACAGTACAGAAGTCTCTCTTCGGGTCATGTCTCTCAGTCAAGTTCAGTCACCATGTAAAATACAATGCTATAAAGTGCAAATGTCTTGGGATAAGCTATTTCAAAAGTCTCCAGTACTGATGAGTTTGCCCAGAGACTTTTGTGTGTTCTCCCACACAGTATTAAATATAGCCTAGGAGATATGGCTAGTGTTTGGTCATTCTTTGAGGGTTCTGGTTCTCTGGAGTTGAGGTATGACTGTACCAAAGCCAGGCTAAAACAATCCAACAAAAATACCTGTCTTCTTGAAGGCAGCCATCGGTCAGAGCTTGCATAAGACTCTTCTGGTATTATACCAAGGTATCTGATGGGATAAGAGAGAAGGTGCTTCATGCTGTAAGTAGAAAAGAGAGAGAAGCCTAAGTCAGATGCTTTGTTCTGAAGCAGTTTTCTAAAATGTTTTGCTTCCCTTTCACTGTTTATAATACAATGAGTTGTTCTTACTCAATTTGCCACTGGGATCCAGATAAGCTGTTGATTTAGCACTTCCATTATGATGTTGTCTAAACATGCTATCGAGTTGATTACTTTTTTCTTTTCCTGTCTTTAACTTTTGTTGGGTTATACTGCATGCCTGAACATCCTCAGATACTAGTACAGAAACAGGATGAGCAGATGTTGGGGCTTTTAGCTTCTGTCTCCAGGCTGAGACTGCTAACCTATGCTGCTGTTAAGTACGAGATTCCTTCTCACTTGTCTTCCTCTTTTGTGTCTGGGCACTTTGACACTTGGTTTCTGAAAATTTAGAGGATTTTAATGGCAAGATTTGGGATTTCATTCCCAGTATTTCCTAGGATCCAGTAATATGAAAACACTCTGGCACCTGGAGCACTTGACGAAAGAAAATGGGTCTATTTATTTACCTGGCAGCAAAAGCTGTATTTTGCTGAAGTACGTCCATAAGTTAATGACAAAATTTGGGAATGAGCCTGGTGAGCCCACTATGAGTTTCCTTGTTGTAAATTAACTTCTGCAGAGAAGAGCAATTCTCTGCTTTGGCACTGCACCCTGATCTGGAAGTGAGTAGGAGGGCATGTTAGGGACACAATTCTGTGTTTCTGAATGACTTCAGCTGCTAGGTGTGCCCTGTTACATGGAGGGGAGGGGATGCTGCACTGTGAGTTCTAGCCAGCTACTGACCTGGCCCTTGCTGGTTTCTTCAAGGCATCCCCATGGCCCGATATCATCTGTGAGCTGCAGACTGGTGTGAGGCTGCGCAAGGCCGCTGAGCGACCACGGCGTTGTGTGTCTCCAAAAGAGCCTGTTCGCTCTCCCTATGAGCGACTTCTGGATGACATTCAGCACAAGAGGTACACCCTGCGGAAGGTGAGTGGCTGGAGTCAACAGACAGCTTTGGAAACATCCGCTCTACTTCATTTCTGAGCAGTATGCATTGAGACCTCTTCTCCAAAGGCTTGTCTTTCTCAAAGGTACATCCAAATGCAGAAGTGTCTGGGGCTCCCTCTCAGCTGCAGCTCAACGTTTGTCCACCCAAGTGCTTCCTTTCCAGGAGCTTTTTAAGTCAGGAGCAGCCATGGTTTCATGAAGTAGGATAGTAAACCTCTCTCCAGGGTCAACCACTCACTTCCCTGCAGCAGTTACTCTGCCCTGCACACAACAGTTTCATGGAACAGATGCTTGCTTGTGCTTTCCACCTTGGACACTTGTGTCCTTCCAGGCTCCTTGAGCTGAGCTGTGCCTGGCATCTTTTACTTGTTGCCTTGCCTTCCCAGATGCTGTGGTGTGTATGCAAGTGCAAAAGCACTTCTGAGACAGTTCTCTGCTCAGCCTCAGGCAGAGGCCTCTGGGCAGTGCACTCAGCTACTGCAGGAGTTTAGTCAGGGTAAAAAATGTTGAGCCCCTCTCAGGGAGGGGCAGAGACTTCCACCTTCACCACTTGGTGAAGATGACCAGATACAAAAATGTCTAGGGTGTCTCTAAAGGCTTGTGATGCTCTTTGCTTGCTACAGCTTGAGCTGGGAATGATGAGCAGATCTAAAACGTTGGCACAAGGCCTTGTGGCATTGGCGTGCTTTGCAAACAGACGTCTTGGCTGAAGATGAGACACAACTCTTCTTGTAATAAAGAGCGGTATTACAAAAAGTGAAAACTTTGCATACTGCACTAGACATCAGCTTTTTTTCCTCTTTGTTGGTACTGCTAGAGGAGTGTAGCAGGTTTAAAAGCTTCTGCTAAACCATGCACCTCTATAAAATCCCAGCTCTTGCTTGGCTTGACTGTGGCTCCAGCCTCCAGGTAATGCTATGTCATGTGTTTAGAGATGATATCTTGGTGGATATGTAAATTAATAGTATTGTAAAGGAGATGGTGCATCATAACTAACTTGTATTCCTTGCAATGTACTGTGTATCAATGCACTGTGCAGTACAGAACCATAACTCAAGGTGGCAGGATGATCTGGGTCTTGATTTTCTTTTTTTTTTTCCTTTCCCTTTTTTCTTTTTGGTAGCTTTTTCTTTGGTCCACGAGAAGCACAAACATGTTTGAAGAGTAGTAGTCAGAAATGCTGAAAGAAAGCAGAGTGCTACTGCTCAGGTCTTTGTGAAGGCTCTTAAACTAGGATTTCCCCATCTGCAAAGCTATTTTAAAGCTTCTCTAGCAAACAGTGGTCTAATTTGCAAATGAATGAAAGCACAGCTAGTGTGGGAAGCTGGAGTGTTGTTCTACCTGCACTCTCACGTGTTTTGAAGTTGTACACAGAAGTGAAAGAAGCCTCAAAATACGAATAAGTGAACAAGGCAGCTAAAGACATGCATGTGCAATTGATTTTTTTGTCAGTTCTCCCCTATGCAGCAAGCACAGGGCTTGATGCTTCACATGAATATCGACCCTGCAATTCTATCTTGTTATTGTTCCTAGTTTATGTAGGGCTGCAAGCCAGTCTCTGGGACTCTGGCTTATGCATACAGCTGCCTGCTGCTACAGTTCTTGTTACAGTCTTGTTAACCCGTTCAATTGCTCTCCTCCCTGGAGCTGAGCTTTTACTGATGAATATGATGTGACCATGGTGCTTGTCAGGATCACTCCTGACATTAATATCTGAGTACAGTGTTTTCTAGCAGCTTCTCAGAGCAGTTCATGAGCTGCTGAGGCTAGAAGGCTTTGTGCTCCTTGTGCAAGTTTTTAAGGGCTGTGCAGTACTTCTGATTGCGTCTGGTTTGCCACGGGCAAATCTTTCCCTACCAAAACCCCATGTAAGAAACTCCATTATCCTATACTTCCCAACTCCTTGTTTTGTTTTGAGGGGTTTTTTGTTTGTTTGTTTTGTGGGGGTTTTGTGTTTGTTTGGGGTTTTTTTGAGATGGGTGTTTTTTGTTTGTTTTGGGGTTTTTTGTTTCGTTTTTTTTTTAATGCCTTCCCCATGTCCCCTGTTCCCAAGTCCTGACTTGTATCATTCACTGTGCTGCTGAATGGCAAGGTGTACAAGGAGTAGAGAAAGAGCTATTTCTTAAGCATCACTTCTGCTCTTTCAGGTGACCATCACGCAAAAGCATAGGGCCCCCAGAGTTGATGTAGCTGCTCCTAAACCTCATCTAAAGCCGGTAGGTGACTTGGTGCTGCATCTGATGATAGCTAAACAAGGTAATTCTGGAGGTAACAGGACTTTTTGAAGGAATATAAAGCTAATACCTTAGCTACTTAGGTTGTATTTGGGAGGGGGTTTAATAACCATATTTAACTTTTGAATAGACCCTCCTGGCAAACATGGTACTAGGAAAATGGGAGTTGACATCTTTGTAGAAGAAAGATGATCAATCTTCTTACTTCCTCCACTGCTTCTTTAATTTGCAACATTTTGTGGTCTTGAAAGAACTCCTGGAGTTCTTGATTTCAAATTTGAGAGACGCTAAAGTATTCTGCTATGCATAGTGCTGAAGGGTGTCTCGTGCGAAGGGCTCAGTGCCCTCTTGGGTGACAAGCACTTCTCAAACAGTGCCATTGCTGATGCAGTTGTTCTGTCACCACTGGTCTCCTTGCTCTGTCCAATGGCTCTTTGTGGTGCTATGCTTTGCCTGCAGATGTTGAAGGTGAAGCTGAAACAGTGTGTGCCACAGGAGCCCAGCTGGCATGAACAGCTCATGGCAGCAGTAAAACAACCACCGAAGCTTTGGGCAGCAGCACAGGAAAAGGGGAGCAGGCCCAAAGGTACCTGCTGTGGGGTGACCTAGCGAGCAAGTGGAGTCAGCGTTGGCTAAAAATAATAGATGGCCTTGGAAATGAAAGCCCACTTGTCTTTTCAATAACGTTTGTAATGTAAGGGGCAGGGAGGAATACAAATTTTCTGTGATAGAGGTGGTATGGCATAAGAAAAGTTATTTCTAAAAAATCTGTGGCTTATTAAGACACAAAAGATATTTCAACTTGTGCTTTTTTTATGAATGTTCAAATTTTTCTGTCCACTAAGTGAGATTACAGGGTTTTGACCATCACCTAAGTCTAAAAGATTATATAACTACCAGGACAAAGTCTGGCTAAATCTCAAATTCCAATGTGTGGGTATCAATTTTGTCATTTTCTTGTCCCAGCTCTATCTCATTTAGTCTGTGAGTATGGGGTTTTTTTTCTCCCTCTCCCCTGCAGAAATGCTTGTGGCATCAAATACTGCCTTGAACTCTCCAAGTGACAGTTTCTTACACCTCCAAGATGCCAGTACTGAGTTTAAAATTGCCAACACTAAAACACAGCAGCTGGGACCAGGAGCTCAGGTAAGGCTTTAGGTGAAAGGACTATGGAGGAGCATGCATACGTCAGGAATTAGAGCTGCAAGCCATATGCATAGCCTGGAAGGTCAGAAACAAATCCTAGTGTAAGAAATCTTGTCCCAAAAGTGAAGAAATGTGGTACTACTGGGTTCACTGGAGTCCTTTCCTCTACAGAAGCTAATTTCATATTCAAACACTTCTGTTTGTGGCATGACTGCAGCCTATAGGTACTGATCTCTTCTCTCTGACCAGAGACAGCATCCAAGGGGATGGCCTGAAGCTGAATCAGGGGAGGTTTAAGTTAGTTATTAGGAAAAGGTTTTTCACCTGCAGAGTGGTTGGGCACTGGGACAGGCTTCCCAGCAAAGTGGTCACAGCACCAAGCCGGACAGAGCTCAAGAGGCATTTGGACAATGCTCTCAGGCATATGGTGTGACTCTTGGGGTGGTCCTGTGCAGAGGCAGGTGTTGAACTTTGGTGAGCCTTGTAGCTCCCAACTCAGGATATTCTGTGATTCTACAGAACTGAAGTCTGCTCTGGTCTCTTAAAACTAGATCCTGCAGAAGTTTTAATAGCATGGGAGTCTGGCCAATATGGACCAGAATATTCCCACTCTTACCTCACAGTGAGGCATTTGATGCTAGATGTATTGAGTATTTTGATTTCATGTGGTATGTGAGCTCATGGAAGGAAAACTTAAATTATGTATTTTCAGGAAGCAGCTTGATGGGTGAATTCTCACTTGTCTGTCTGTGGAGTTATTTTGGGAGCACCATTCTTCAGTAAACCATGATCCACAGTCTTTGGGTTCTTTAACTCCTGACTCTGTCATGAAAAGCTTGACTGCTTGGTTCTGGGATTCAGTCTGAGCATCTTCCAAAATTCTGTGGAACAGAACTTAAGCCCTAACACATCACGTCTAGCACAGATGCTCTGGCATGCAAGCAGAAATCTGTTTTCTGTAAATATTTCTGCTTGAAATGCAGTTGCCTAACTGAGGAAAATGGATATGAATTAATAAAAGCAGAAAATCTTAGCTATATTTTCCCCAATCTGTGCTACTTGTAGGAGTGTTTAGCATTTGAGAACCCTGTGATTGATGTATTACTGGTAAACTAGAAGGACTTTCATATGGAGACTAATATAATCAAATTTGTTTTCTGCTTTTTCTAGACAAGGTAGAAACAATACTATTGAGATAAAGCATTGGGTTTGAGTTGAGTTAATGAGTTGGGTTATTCACAGTCTCCTGAACTGTTCTCCAGTGTTGCTACATGTGAGCTGGAGCCAAGAAAATGGTTCCAATATATTCCATGGGGTTGCATAGGGAGGATTTTGGAAAGTTGGTTCTGGAACAGATGAAACTTTAGTACTAGTATCCACTACTGGACTTGGGCAAGAGAGAGAACAGGTGAATTGGAAACTTCACTCACATAGCTGGAGCTTCCTCGTTGTGGAGTGCAGGGGGAATTAACTTTATATTCCAAGAGGAAACAGAAAGTTCCTAAATGTACTCTATTGATTTTTCTCTTTGCTTCACTTCTGGCTGAGCCTTGAACATTTCTGGTCAGTCATGGGCATCCTGGGTTTTGTTAGGCAGCAGTACTTCTGATAAGGTGGCCTTGGTGTCTCTTACATGCCAGTTATGAACATCCTGTCCTCTGGTCTACAGGAAACCACTCCCAAGCTGCCTGCCAGCACCTGCCTTCCCTCAACCAAGCTGTCAGGAGGATCCTTCATCAGCACAGGTCAGTGCATGTCTGGCTGCACATCTAAACCGGGTCACAAAGTCCAGCCAGTGGCCTGATGGGCTCCCAAACCCTTGGGCTGGTATCGATGTACCCTTCTCTAATCACCTGAGGATACTTTGCAGGAGAAGTTCCATCACTAGATAAAGAGTCTGGGGAGGTGCCCTCAGAAAATAATTTCTCTGCAGTTGACTGAAGCTTGTGTAGCTCCTGCAGCTTCAAAACAATGATTGCATGTCCCCAAAGGCCTGAGTGGAATTTACAGTAAAAGCTAAATGAGTGTTTTGAATATTCAAGTAGAAAGTGCAGCACTTCATTTTATTAAACTAAATGGTGCTAATGAAGCCTCATCAGTGCCTACTGACAAGCATAATTACTGTAACCTCTGGTTTTTTTTTTGTGATCTGAGCAGATGGGTTGGAGAGGGAGGGATGTAAGCCTTGCTACCTTCAGAAGGCAGTGTAGTGCTCTTGAGTGTCCAGCTTTCAGGGTGAGTACCTAGAAACTGACAGTGGGTTTTCTGCACCCTAAAGCTCTCTCTTCCTATCCAGGTCTCACTGCAAATTGCACGTCTTGTCCCATGGATGCACCCACACCAGGAGACATTAAACCTAAGTGTTTCCTGAACACTGGCCAACAGCAGCTGCCTCCTTACAGAGGAAGGTCCAAATCTTCAGAGAGAGGCCTTCAAAGCAAGGAACTTGTAAGTCCAATATGTCAGCAAGCAACCCTGGTCTGATACATCTGGTAATGACTTGCACCTTGATCCTCATGCAAGCAGTAAACATGCTCTGTGGTTTTTGTCTTGGGACATATGGTATACCCATCTGAAGTTGGTATATTATTCTCTCCTTGGAGACAGCTTAAGGGAAGACCAGATGCTGTAGTGTCCTTGCGGTGGCTTCCCACTTTGAATGACATGAAATAAAGTTGTTTCTCATACAGGAGGAGAAAAATACGACGACATTACTGGAAAGTGTCCATCAAGGCTTCCTCAAGCAGACTGTAATTGAGAGTGGGACTATCCTGCTTTCTCCATGTCCATTCATTCCCTCTAGATTCTGATATGCTCACAAGTATCTTTTAAGCTGCAGTAAAGGGGAATAAGTAGTTAACAAAATGTGGATAGCACAGCATCAGTGACATTTAAATGTATAATGTATGTAGAACTGAAGTTATCAGGCTCTGAATGATGGTTGTGGGAGAAATGCTGGGGTCTGTGTGCTTCTGTGCAACCTTCTGAATTATGGCCTCACCCTGTTCTGCCCTGACAAGGTGTGCTGTGCCCTTGTCTCTTTCTTTCCTTCTGCATCCCTCCTTGTTCCACCTTGGCAAGTCTCTAACTGACCTCTCTGACACCTCTTTGTTCAGCAATGTGGTGAGGGATGCAGGTGTGTTAGGGATAAAAGCACAGTTGCCTCTCCTATCTGACCTTGGGCCCACAGCTTCCATTTGTGTGGGGTCAGTAGGTCTTGGGAAAGAGAAGGCAAGAGAGTGTTGTGCTGTGGAAAGGAATCTTGTATCCAGGAGGGGCCAGGGTGGCATCTGTTCTGTGGCCTGTTCCAAAGGGTAAAATGTCTCCAAGGAATCTGCTTGAAAACTGTAGCAGCCACTCACCTGCCTGGAGTAGTTTCTCTGCTGCTATTGTCAGAGAGTCACCTGATACTCCCCATCACAAGCAAAACGGGGTTTTGGAGAAAAATGCTCCTGATCCTTTGGGACCCAGTTTTGAGATGACCTCCCCAAATAGCTGCTTTCTTCGACTTTATCTAATGTTTAACTTCTGTCTTTCAATAGGACTGTCCCTTTCCTACCAAGTGGCCATCACCAACCATTGCTGAGCTGATTGGAACCAGATACGCAATGATGGTGCTGGAAGGGCAAGGCCTCTTCCACGGAGGTGGTGATGATGTCTTTCCAAGAGCAAAGGTATGTTTCTTCTCTTTCTCTTTGTGCTGCCTTTGCCTTTTCAAAAGCTGGCTGGTTTCATGGCCCTCAGTGCTGAACTGCAAAGGTGCCTTCTGCCTCAGCTTACCTTGTTCATAACAGCTGATCCAAGTTTGGCCCTAGGCTGGAAAAAATTTTTAGTATTTGTGCAGTGATGGCTTCTAATCCAGTTTAAGCTGTGTAAATTGCCTAGAAAGTAGCCCAGCCTTTGCTTGTTGCTTCTTGTCTGATTTCCATACAAGGAGAGCTGACTGCCATGACCATTGGTCAGCTCTGAAATCCCAAAGTAAATAGCTGGGATTTGGTACTGCTAAACAGTGAAACAAAGGCTCTTAACTCAGGCTCCCACACCCGAGCTGTGCTCACCCAAGCTCAAACCACCTTGCCAAGTGGACGTGAAGGCAGGGGAGATGAGGGAGGACAGGGAAGGAGATGTTTAGCTCAGAGCCCTTGGTTGTTCACATTTCTTGACTTCTGGTTTACCCCCCGAGTCTCCTTTAGAGGGGGTGTTGCAACCACCTGTCCAGAGCAGATGTCCTGAGTACAGGCCCTTTGCAACACAGATGTGAGCAAGTCTGTGCTTCTTGGCTTTTGGGTCATTTTCTTGCCCTCATTTATTTAGCAGTTTGGACAGAGTCAAAGGTTCTACTAGCAAAGCTGTGCTACTTCCACAAGCTAACTGATGCTCCTGAGACTGAATCCTTGTTTTCTTCTCACCTTACTGACCCTGCTTTAACTTGCCTGCTCTGTGACTATTCTAAAATGGCTTTCTTACCCACTGCTGTTTTTTTAGCTTTCTCAAGTTCTACTTCTCAAGATAATATCACTTCTGACTGCCAGCTGTGTATGAATGTGCTCTTTTTTATAAAGTTCAAGCAACTCATCAGCTTCCTTATGACTCATTTTTTGCTTCAGGATTGAATTCAAATTTGCCCTGATTTAATCTCTTTGGGATTGCTGCAGTCTACCTCAAAGAATGTCTCTCTTCTTCCCTCTCTCTTAACTAGCTACTGTTACACTCTTGCACAATACAGCTTGAGCTATTGTTTGCTCAAGAGCCTTTTTTTAAACTCGCATTGTCTGGCAGCTGCCCCAAACCTCTGCATTATAAAAACACTGGCCTACAAGTAAGAATTTTTTTGCCTTTTTAGCTTTTAATTCCTGTGTCTTTGCTATCCTTTATTGGACCTCTCTTATTGTATATGTGTCGCAAGTACGGACTCGGCCCGGGGAGGAGAGAGATTCGAACTTAGGAGTGACTAGATAGAAATGCCTTTTTATTATTTACATACAGTAGGGTTTTATCTTCAGAATTACAGAAAGGCCATTGGACCTTAGCTGACTCTACACCAGGGCTATTGGCTAGATCTAGAACACACACGTTTGCTAAAGAGACCTTGGTCCTACAATAACAGTGTCCAAAAACATCTCACAGGTGCATGATAAATAAGTTATTTACAAAAGCCTGCCAGCTGTTTTGCAGCTAGTTCCGTGAGAACAGGCAGACACTAAAAAATCTCTCTGCCACCAAGCCTTCAGCATCTTCATATATGAATCTAAAGCCTTTGGAAGGTTTGTTTACGTGCTTGCTCTTTGGCAGGCAGTGCATACTGTTGGTACAAAGATGCTTCCCATTTGCATTCACAAATAACCTTCCTTTCCACAGATCTGTTTCAGCTGCCGTAAGCAGATGTTTCTTAAGTGGCCTTACAACTGTTACCTCTGCAGCAGGTGAGCTGGTACAAAAGGACAGAATGAGGAGGGAGAAAAGAGTGGAAGAACAGTGCTGAGAATTCTCAGTAATCATTGGTTGCACTACTGGATAGGAACAGGTTGCTGAGCCTTTCAGCTTTGCCTTACTGCACAAGCCAGGCTGAAGTGTCTACAGCTGGCAAGGATGTGGAAAATCTTGTCTCTGAAGTAGTATCTCAGTTTTAACTCTTAGTATTAAGTCAGCAATAGCCAAATTTCCTGTGCCAGTATTAAATTAGTTTCTCTGAGATCACCCTCTGCATTTTGCTCTAAAGGTTTGCTCTAACTTCAGCCAAGGGCTTGAACAGGTTCTGGGAGAGGGTCTACATGGGAATCTTCTGTTGAGGACTGAAAAAGAGAACTCCAGACCTCATGACTGGGAAAGGAGTTGAGCCTACTTGTATCCACTTATTTGTCAGAGGCTTTCTGTTCATGGGAGAGCAAGAGAGGAACTTCAGGCTCATTAAGGCTCACTTAAATCTATTTGAAGCACTGAATTGATTATAAGCAGCAAGTAAACAACCACTGGAAATTGAGCAACTGTTTGGTGGTAGTGCTGGGTGAAGTGTAATGAGCATTTGCAGATAAAGCCTTGAAGCTATTGATGTTGACACATTTCAGATGATTTAAACTACTAGAAATAGGAAGGCTGGCAAACTGAATAGGGGAATTCTCAGCTTGCTCACTTTGCCATTAAGTGATTCTGTCACAATTGTGAATTCAGACTTACTTGGGAACGTCACCTGTAACTGCAGTATTGGTATCTGCTAAGCTTTACTCAAACCATAATGCTGGAGACTTTTTTCTTTCAGGGTTGTCTGCTGTGACTGCTGCGTTAAGGCAAGTCTAGTCTTTACAACAGCATATGAGATTGTCACATTTTCTGCTTTCCCTCCTCCTCACCTAGTCATAAGAAGCTTTCCTCCTTCTTTCCTAGCTCACTGATACCTCAAATCTACCCTCTAGCTTGTTTCTAAGAAAATAGAAGAGGGAATAGTATGTGTAAAAGTAGCCAGGGTGACACAGATATCTCTTGTCATACTCAGCTAAAACAACTCTGGTTCTTCTTTCTTTCATCCTGTGTAAAGTGGTTGGGATTACACTGGGCTCTATTTATACAAGGGTCAGAAAGTTCACTGCATTAATGTCTACCTTTTAAGTGCACCAATAAATCAATTGCATGGCATGCAAATTGTCCTGCTAAGAAGGAGGATGTGTTTCCCCGAGAACTCAGGTGACTTGTGTTGTGATTCTAGATGTCCATGCCCTTCAGAACATGTGTACATCTCCCACTTCAATTCCTAAAATTTTTGAGACTCTCCAGAGAGGAGGACCCAGCTACTCAAGAGCAGAAGAGCTCCGAGTTGCTACATGAAATAGAGCACCAGCAGTATTTTGGGTAAGCTGGGGCAGGGTTGTTCTGTTTTTACCTTGAAAGATGTCACCAGTTACTTGTGCAAAGCTACAAGCATGCAGAGAGCAGTATGTAGTATTGGGCTGGTCAGCTGAATCTTCTGTTGAATGACTGGTTTTAGCCACTGGTCTAGCTAGTCCACATTCTCTGGAAGTATTGTGGATTTTTGATGGCCAAAAAAGGGAGGAAGTGTAGGTGCTCTGAAACGCATTTTCTGTTTTAACTATCAGGTTTGTGACATGGATTTAGAAGTGTCCCTATTAGCCCAGACACAGAAGGTTCCTTGCAATAGCTTCACCGTTTGAGAATTTCCAGACCCCATCACATTCTATCCCCCACAGCTGGAGGTCTGTTACTACAACCCAGGAGTAGCCCCTTTCTACCTAGACATGAAATATCCTAGTTGTGGCTCAGGTATAACTGATGGAACAGTGATGCCACAAATGGTTTCTCGGTCCCTCCACACACATACAGACCCTTTCCTTTTTGTCCCCAGAAAACTAATTATTCCAAAAAGAGCTTTTGACAGTTCTGGGTGAAAAAGACAGACGACGTGCATATAAGTGCAATATACAGGACTGAAAACATACATTATCTCTTTTTTATGTTCTCTTCTTTCCAAACCAGTTAAATTTTCTACTGGGGAACTGGTACCTTCGTTTTCTTCCTCTGAAACCATTCTTTAATGTAGCCAGAATAAAGACATAGCAGTTTCTGGTTCTAAGGCTGGTACTTCAGTTGCCAAAAATTAGGAGTAATGTTCATTACTGAAGTTAACTGCATGGGGCAGGCAGTGGTTTGGTCTGTGTTGTAATGCAAGTGCTGCAGACGAGGCCTGAGACTGCATTACTGCCATACTGCAGGACGGCAAAAAAAAATCCCACTGCATGAGGATGCAGCCATAACCTTGGACCAGACACAGATATCCATTAGCCCTTTGGCTGACATACTGCCAATAGAGAGGTGGTGTCAGTGAGTGAAGCTGTTCTGGTGCTTTTTAGCCTTCCTAAGTGGTGCCAATGGCTCTTTCGAACCTATGCATTTAGCTAAATCACTTAGCAGCCTGGGAGAAGGGTGGAAGAGCACCATGCCCTCTAACAGAAACCTGGGTCAGCTTTCCTGCTTTTGTTTTTCCCTCTGGCCCTCCAGTGTACCCGTTGTTTTGGAGCCCCGTTGCCTAGCACAGCCCCTGTGCTGTTACACAGGGACCATGGCAGACTGGCTGACTGCAGACATCTGTACATGGTGTGAGCAATATCTGTTGAATGTGGCTTCCAGTCAACAGCACAGCATTCCTTTCAGGAGAATTTCCTGGGCTTGAACCAAACTGGAATGATTCTACCATACATCTCTCCTGTCACTTGTTATGTACCTGAAATAAATGAAACAGCTTTATGCACCTACTGACATAAAGGCCTGAATAAAAGACCTCCCTACTGGTCAGTCTAAGCAGGAAGCACAGTTAGCATTTCTGTATTGTGAAGTATTCTAAGGCTTTGTGGGTTTTAGAGCTGTTTTAATTCTTTTTATGTGTCTTGGGGAAAATAAATGTTGAAGCACTATCACGCCTCTAGCATTTCTTTCTTTGCACCTGCAGTTGTCATTGTTCCGTGGCACTTTTTGCATTCATTGCTGAGCAGCCTTCATCCAGTGTACTGAGCACAGAGAAACTTTTAACCAAAAACCCCCGTTTCTGAGAGGCTTGGAAAGCGGAGCTCTCAGTTATATGATCACATCACCCTGCATTTTGCAAACACTCCTTTCTGACAACTCAGAGCACTTAAAGCTCACAGCTTTGATGCATGTGAAATGGCAGTGATGGCTGCTCTGTCTGCTTGCATTAGGAAGCAGATTTGATTTAGGAAGCTTGTTTTTATTTTTATCTGTGCACTATCATGCTGCTTTGGCACCAAAGCTTTCTGTGCCTTTCAGAAGTACCTATTACATCTTAATGCTGTCATGACCTGAGGGGCACAGGGTTGTTCTTGAGAGCTTCTTGCTCATTGTCTTGTCCTTAAGCCTTTGCCCTGGAATAAACTGGACTGTTGCAATACTTCATAGGGTTTTTTTGTGTGTTTAAAACAAAAAATGACATATTGGGTAGTATATTTATTTATCCCCAGGAAGTGCTTGTATGGAAGAGATGTAGGGCCTGATAGAGTTTTGTCTTGGCGAGTTTAGCAGGGCCTGGATAGACAGTGTTGATTGGACTTGTAGCTGGAATGAGTTGTGCTAAAGAAAGTAATGGCTGGGAAGGGCCAGTTCTAGATAGAGGAGAAGGGAAGAAAGACATGTTTAAGCTGAGCCCAAGGTCTGCATCCAAACTGCCAGGAGGGCCAGTACCTTCAGCTGACTTGCACTGGCCTGACTCTGCTTCCTCCCAACTGCCTGTCTGCAAGCTGATGCCTACTTGCAGGTTTGGGCAAGCTCTGCAAGTAAATGAATGTGGGGAAGCTGGAGCTTGTGCTTCCTTTTGGAGCAGGTTCAAGTGCTTCTCTTCCTTCAGTCAATTAGGAGGGGTGCAGCCTGCCTGCCCAGGTCCCCTCCTGTATGTGCCAATCGCTGGGGCTGCTGGAGGCACATCTTTATCAGGCAGGTGGGCTCCTTGCAGGCTGCAGGGAATGGCAGCCAAGCCACAGGTGCGCTTGCTGGCAGGATGGGCACAGCATGGGGCCAGGGGCATGAGGCGCTCTGGGCTGCTTGCTGAGTGAGGTAGTTTAGAGAGAGCCAGAAATGAGCTGAGATCAGCCTGCTTTGAGTAACATGTAAGGCCAAAATGCTGCTCAGAGCCTGGGTGCAGCAGCAGGGAGAGATGGTGTCTGTATGGCATTGAGGTAGACTCGAGTTCACCTGTGGAGCAAAGGGCGTTCTTGGTTCTGTCTCTTGCACGTCTGCCGTGGGGTCACATGGGCTTGTTCCACTGCCTTTCCCTTTCCCTACCTTGTAACCATGACGGGGCAATGAAATGCCCTCACTTGCAGAACAGACAGGCACCGGCGGGGAGTTTGTGCTAAGGGGCAGCCTGACCTTCCCTGTCTATCCCTGATCTAGTACGTTGATGGGATCCTGTTCCCAGCATTCCTCTCAACGACGCTGGTTGTAGTGGCCACGGGACGGTGGCCGTCAAACCTCTGTCCCCTGTGCCCGAGTGACATCTGCTCCCTCTTCATCCCGGCTGAGCTGGGACACCTCCTGCCCGCCAGGGGGCAGCCGCGGGCCGCGCCGCCCGGAGCCGGGGCGGCAAAATGGGGCTGCCTCAAAAATAACCGAGATTTACCTCAAAAATAACACAGACTTACCTCAAAAATAACCGAAATTTACCTCAAAAATAACCGAGATTCGTCCGCCCTCATTTATTTTTGTTCAATTTTGTCCGTCCCGTGGCACTTCCCCAAGCCGGGGAAGGTTCCAGTGGCAGACAGGGCCTGGGTGACAGCGGTGGGGAGGGTGAGGGGGAAGGTGAGGGCGCGTGGGTCAAAGACAGCTGGGACAGAGACACAGCAACACAAAAAGGAGGTTTTAGGTGGAGGGGAGAGGCAGGAGAGGCCTGACTGTGGTAGCATCGTGTGGCCGTCAGAGTAGTTGGGTGCTTGCTGCTTGAAACCAGCTGGGGAAACATGCTCTGGTAGAATCACAGAATGGTATGAGTTGGAAAAGACCTTAAAGAACATCTCATTCCAGCCCTCTGCCATGGGCAGGGACACCTTCCACTAGAGCAGGTTGCTCCAAGCCCCATCGAGTCTGGCCTTGAACACTTCCAAAGGAGGATGATGAAGCATCTGGAGGGGAAGCCTTATGAGGAGTGGCTGAGGTCACTTGGTACAAACCTACTTGAATAACCTCACCCAGGGCACTGCTGCTAGCACCTTCTTGTCCAGGTTAAAGCTGGCTTTGAGTGGGGTTTCACCCTACATTCGATTCAGTTTGGTTTAACTTTTTTTGTTTTGCTTTGTTATAAAGAATAAACATAAAGACTTTACATTTTACACATGCAATAAGACCACAGATGTAGTGTTGGGCAGGATTAGATTTTAAAACTATGCGGGCAAATTGGGGAAATGGTCTGGAAGAAGCAGGAGGCAGTTGAATAAGGAGAAGTGGAAGGTCGTACACTTGAGCAACAATATGAACTCCCAGAGTACAGAGGAGGGAGTGATGGGTTAAGTAGCAATTCTTCAGAAAAAGGATCAAAAGCTGAATGCAAGTCAGCTATGTCATGGTGTTGAGGTGATGGAAAATAAGTTAAGGGGAGATGTGGCGTAATTGGATCCAGCCCAGCAGAGAGCAGGGTGAACAGGCGGAAATGGAGAAACCATTACCTACCAGGGAAGCCTGAAAGAACTGAAATTCTCTAACCCAAAGGAGGAGAGAACTGAAGTCTTTAGGCACATAAAAAGGCATAATCATTGCTCGTTGTCTGTGATGGAGGAGAGGAGAAAAAAAAAAGAAAAAAGAAGGCTTAAGTCACAGCAGGAAAGGCTCAATTTAGATGTTAGGAAAAATTTTCTAATGACAGGGATAATAAAGAATAGACTGCCTAGGGAGTGGAGAGCTTTAAGATCAAGTTAAGCTACATCTGTCAGGGATGTCCGAGGTTTAGGTGATCCTGCTTGGGTTAGTGGAATGGACTGGTCTGACCTTTCAAGGTCCCTTTCAGCCCTAATTTTTCAGTGGTTCTGCGGGCTGACATTAATCTTCTTAATGGTATTTAAACAGTCAGCAGCTTCTCTTAAGTAACTGCTAGCAAGTCTCTTCTGTTGCCTGCGATTTAAAATTAACTTAATTTCCATGCATCACTTTCGCCCTCCAGCTCCCAAGTCCTGCATAGCGAACCAGCAGCTGAATTCCTTGACTGCTTGTCAGTACCTTCCTTGTGGCTCTGTAGCTACACACGATAAAAAAGAAGGGGTAGAAATGCTGCATATTGGTGGCTATGCCATCAGTGTGAGGGTGCCCTCGTTTTCTGCGTCTATATGCAGGAGATATGGTCCCCCTTCTTGAGACAGCCGAGTCTCATGTGTGGTTTTTTCATTTTGTGCGCTCCAGGGATCTGCCTTTCCATGTTGCCTGCAGCCTTCTGAGAGAGCTTGTCTTGCCCTGCCTCTGGCCAAGGCTGGCCTGTTTCTGAAAGGAATCGTGTCAGACCATGGGCCTTCGCTGTCGGTTTGTCACAGGGGCCTGGAGCACAGTTCTTAGGAGGAGCAGCTGAGCAACCTGGGGGTATTTATCCTGGAGAAAAGGAGGCTCAGAAAAGATCTTATCACTGTTTACAACTACCACAAGGGCACTGTAGCTAGGTGGGGTTCAGTCTCCTCTCCCAGGTAACAACTAACAGGACAAGAGGAAATCACCAGGAGAGGTTTAAATTGGATATGAGGAAAAATTTCTTTCCTGAAAGGGTTGCCTAGCCCTGGAATGGGCTGCCCAGGGAAGGGGCAGAGTCACTATCCCTGGAGGTGTTCAAAAACCCTGTGGATGTGGCACCTGGGGACATGGTTTAGTGGTGAACATGGTGGTGCTGGGTTAATGATCTTAGAGGTCTTTTCTAACCTTAACAATTCTATGGTTCTATGGTAAGGTTTAAATGTCCAAACCCAGACACTGCCCAAGGTGTGTGGCACTTCAGTGTAACCACGTGTACGACAACAGGCGCCATAATCAATACATTGTCCACAAGTGATCTCTCTTCAAATGGTTCAGACTCCAGAAAGAAGTCTGAAGTTGGCCCTGGGGCTGGGTCCCCTGAAGTTACTAATGAGGGTGAATTACATTTTCATCTGCCAGCAACAGAGTAAGAGGGAGAGAAAAAGCCAGGCCATGATGAGCAGTATCTGGTCCTTGACTAGTGCTGCTGGAAAACAGGAGAGCTGACGAGTGTGTCCTGAAGGCAGTGTGTCTGCAATTTCTTCGTTTTTTGCTTAAAACAGAAAAGATGGCATTTCCGTAGCTGGGAAAAACTGTCCCAAAGGAGAGAGGGAACTACTGCCTGAAAGTCCTGTCCTTTGGACAATAACTCTCTACCAGGCACGTATGGATTGTGAGGGGGTGACACTGCTCAGTGTGGCCATGAAAACTGGGTGAATATGGCACCAAGAGGATCAAAGCTAGGAGATCAGCAATAGAGGAGATAGCCATAAACCAAAACAGGTTATCCGTAGTCAGGAAAACACGAGGTTTCCAAACCTTTTGTTGCATACTCCTTAGTTATTTACCTAAACCAGAAAAGGTGACATTTCTATAGCTGAAGAAAATCATCCCTAATGAGAGAGGGAACCAAAAATACCTGCCCACAGAGAAGCAGTCACTATTTCTCCCACTAATCTTATCCAGTGGTTTTATCCAGTGGTTTTAACCAGCCAAGATAATTGTGGGCCCGATACATGGGCCTTCACATTTGCTTTTGTTAACAGAGTAAGAGCTGTCTTATCTCTGCTTGACAAGCATTAAGAACGTTATTTCATACGTGTGAGTAACGTATAAAGAAACGGAGTGGCCACCACGGCAGCAGGTTGGAACACAGGGCCTTTCACTCTCCGCTCTGAGCTCCTTCTTCCAGACCAGGCTGCCAGCTCCCAGACGTGGCGGGGCTGTTATTTATACACATAATAAAACGCCACCTGAATGCAGCTGGAGTCCTACCTTTGAGCAACGTTAGCACGCCAGGGACTTTATTTACAGCTATTTCACTTTGCCTCTCTTGATGCTGGGAATGAGAGTTTCAGGTGTGCTCCCCTTTAAAAAAAACACTGTGAAATATGCATATGTTGCAGTGAGTTGTGCTTTTGTGGAGCCTGTATCCCAAACTATATAGTAGCTGCTTTGTGCACAAATTTTACAGTTCCATTCCAGTGAAAATGTATTTACCAGAACCACAACAGTATGAATCGGACTTATTAAATAAGATCTTATTATTATAAGGGAATGTTGGGAGTAATACAAATAGAGCAAGGTTATAAGGCCCTTGCAAGGAAAGGGTGAAGGAAGCTTACTCCTTAACTGCTGCAATTTGGGAGAGGTGTTTTTGGAAGTGCTATAAAAATCATAACTTTCTTGAGATATTCTGAAGGCTGCTGTATCCCACAGGATTTGGGGAAAGGATGAGATTAGCCACTTAAATGTAAATTTATTTGAACAAAGCAATTTATGTGAAATGCAGCAGGATTTTTCAAGATAAGAGAAAATCACGACCTTTTTCATTTTTTGCCCAGACACCTTGGAAACTAAGCTACATTGGAGCACTCTGCATTTCGGGCATTGCAAACTCAAAAGTTTCCCAAGTGAGGGATGCTGCCAGCTGCAGTGAGCTTGATCTGTGCTCAGCTCCGGAGCTGGAGCCAGACGGAATGCTGACGCAGTATGGCTGCAGGCCTTTCTGCTGTTTTTACTCTGTGGAGTTTTTACGAGACCATATCTGTCAAACGTATGTGTGAAGATAAATCAAACAAGCACAGCCACGGCTGTTAAATAAATGTGAAATCTGAGTGGCTTCCACCAGCCCCTCGGTCCCTCCCCCTCGGCTGCCGTGTGTACTGAGTGTTTTATAGACACAGCACGGTGAAGGATGGCTCGTTATGAGAAAGGGAAAGCAGCGGGGAGGCAGCTCCAAGGGAAGGGGGTGATCTTGCAGGGGAAAGCAGAAATGGGTTTGGGGCTCATGCTGCTGAAATATTTGGGTCTGGAAAGAGCCTGGTTTGAATCCTGATGACTTTTGAAGAAGGAGAGACCCAACAAATTCCATCAGGGATGTGGTCTGACTGCTGTGATGGCGTCCAAAATGCAATGAAGATGGGGATTCAGCAGAGCAGACAGGAAGGCACTCCATGCAGAAGTGTAAGGAGATAGACCACGTTTGGAGCTAATGCTGTGTGAGCACCACAAGATTCCTGCACCTTGAATAGCAAAGCATGAGAAGGACATCAAGCTTCTGCATGCCTCACAGCCTGTCTTCTGGAAAATAAAATAATCTTGACCTGATCACCACTCACATTTTCCCGCTATTCCCCAAACTGTTCTTCCCCAGGGAGAAGGGTGGTCTTTCCAAGGTCAGGGTTGAGGTTACTGACAGGGCAGGGAGGGCAAGGTCAGGCTTGAAGCTGACTCTCTGTACCAAAGCTGTCCCACATAGTGAGAGGGCCTTGCAGTTTCCAAAGCCATCAATCTCCTCCCCACTTTCACCAGCTATTCACCTCTCCTAGTTTTAAGTGGAAGAAAATACAGCCAACCTCTTCAAGTCCTTGTGTCATGCCTCCGGGAGCTGCATTCCTGCTCTCGAGTGCTCAGTCACCGAAACAGAATAGCCAATATATCACTCTCATTGTTTTATTTGGGGGTTGAAGTTGGATCAATGTATCTGAAGGCTACTGTAACCAGGAAATTATTCTTCTGATTTCTGACAATGGGGCTGCTTCTGCCACCAAGAAAGCATTTGTCACTTTTCCCTGGCTGCACTGGGGTTTGGCTGAAGGTGCTTGTTTGCCCTGGCACACAGGGACAGCATCCTCGCCGAGGGGATGGGGACTCAACAGGAGTCGAGGCTCACAAACCACGTGGTAGCAAAGTGTACAGTGCTGGTGCCAAGGGTGAAGCAGGAGGGGCTATGCCATGTGCTCTGGATATGGCCTGGAAGGCAAGAGTGTGGGACAAAGATTATTTGATGAGGCTCCTACATCTGTGATAACATTGTGCCTCCCTCTATTTTTAATGCTGATTGACATTAGGAGAGGACTTGACCCATAGGAATATAGTGTGCTGCACAGAGCAGCTCTTATGGCAGCTCCTGGTCCTTCTGTGTTTTTCACCAATGCTCAGCTGAATGAAAATAAATACTCAGAGATGGGTTTTGCCAGTAAAAACACACAAGGAAAGAGACGGCTAATGTACTAACAAGTGCATTTCTGATGAATTGCTAGTGCAATGCGAAATGATTATTAGCAATAATTAGCAATGCAAATGAAACTGCCACTGAACAAATAATCTGTGAACACTCAGAAGGCTGGGAAAACACTTAAAACAAATCTTTCTTTAAAAGTAAATAATTTAGATTGGATTTTGTGAGCTCATTGGGCCAGGTTGCTTTGTTGATGTGCTGGCACTGTTACTTTCAATAAAATCTAAATCGGCCAGTTTACACAGGCTGAAAATCTTATTCCAAGTTTTCTGTTGATCATCAGAGTCATTATTAAAGCTGAATATTTAAGGGACTAGCTTTTCATTCACTGTTGGAGTTGGGGTTTTTAAGAGTGTGCTGTAGATCCTAGTGTATAGCATATACATGCAGTTCCAAGTGATTCAGCTGGCGCTTACCAGCTGAAATGCTGAGTCTATACCATCACATCACTGGGGAAAAAATGTGTTTTGATCCCAAATAACAGAAACACAATTCAGAGGTCTCAAAGTGACATCCTCTGTTGACACTGCTGCCCTGTAGGCAGGGTAGAAACCTTGCTGAGATCAGGCTAGAGGTGCAGGTGGGCTTTGACGTCTGCTGTCCTGGCTGTTGTGGGGAAGCCCCTCACACTGGATGGGTAACGTGCCCTAAGGCACAGGCAGCACGGGCAGTGCTCAGGTGCCAGACCTGCCATCATTCTCTTTGCTTAGTCCAGAGGAGACAGGCACTGGTGGTGACATGGACCATGAAGGCGAACCACTGGTGTCTCACCTCCTGCAGGCCTATGCCTCCATTCCTGTCACCACGGGTGATGCTGCCTGCAGGGAGCTTCCTCTACAGCAGCAATAGCTGCTCCCTCACCCCATCTCTCCAGTGGCACTGGGAGCAGCAAGCCCTACCTCCAGGGTTTTCAGTGCTCTCCCATCTAGCCTTGCATCCTTCACCTTCCCAGGACAAGGTTGGTCTGGATGGGCACCTCCTGATCCTCAGGCATTCAGCAGCAGCTGGAGAAGTGCAGAAAGCTCAGTGACACCTGCTGCAGGTGAGGGACTGCAAGGGGAGTAAGTGGAATCTGGCCCTGTTCAGAAGGAAAAGGAGGTTTTGGGGAGCAGACTGAGGAAGAAGGAAGGAGGAACATCCTGGTATTCCTCCCTTCCTGTTCTAAGTGAATATTCCTAACAAAGCCTTCCATGTACAGTGGACCCTTCCCACCCCTCCCCCTCAGTTCCCCCAGGAGAGATGCAGACTAAACCCAAATCTCTGCTCCCTCTCCAAACCCCTGAGGCAGGACACTGCTGTCATTCCTGACAGCTACCCAACATTCTTGAAGCTGTCCCCTTAGGGAGGCTTCATGCCAGGACACTTTATGCATTGCCTCCGTCTATTTGCCCTAACATTTTTGTGACATCAAGTTTGAATCTTTCTTGCTGCAGTTTAAACCTATTATTACTCCTGAACCTCTCTGTTTTGGGCAGATAGAAGTGACTGGTGTCTTTCTCCCCTTGTTGCAATCTTTCATGAACTTATAGACTTGCTGTGCTTATTATAGTTCTTCTTTTCTTAAGGCTAAGCTTTACCAAGACTTTCAGATTTTCCTCCCAGATCATGTTCTCTAGACTCTGATGATTCTTCTTGGTTTTGTCTGGATTGTATTTATTTAGCCCACATTTTTTATTCTTTTTTTCTTTTCTTTTTCCAAGAGTATGGCACTGATGACAAACACTTCGGGTTTTAATCTGCATTAAACCTCAGCTCCAGTAGTTCCATGTCCATATTTGTGCAGTCAGTTATTCCTCAGTTTGGACCCTCACATGGATTCCTACTACAGCCTTTCATTTTTTTCCCCTGATGGTTTCTTGAATTTGTCAGGCTGTTGTTTGCTTTTTTAAAAAAATTCTAATCCTGTCTTTGATGTTCCTGCAGATCCTTCCAGCTTTAGGCATTCTGCAAATTTAATCCTTCTAGTCCACAGTCCAAGTCACCAACAGACTGGAGCTGGAGACAGAGAAAGACCTGTATATCTCTCTTCAATAGGTTCCTGTCTGTAGAGAGTGAAGTCCTGCTCACAGCCTCCTGAGAACCAGTGCTGTGTCTGCTCTGCCGTAGATAGACCACACATTTCTTCCTGGTTTATGAGAATTTCATGCAAGACAGTGTCAAAGGACCCACTCGAGTCAAGATACTGACATCTGCTTCTCCTTACTGGCCTGTGAGGTCTGTCTGCTTGTTTTAAAAGGAAATTAGATGGGTTTGTTAAGACCAGACTATGAAGCTAATATTAGTTGTTACTCATCCCATTACATTCCAGTTTCTTTCAAATAGCTTTTTTCATTACTAATTCCAGAATTTTTCCTGTAATTGAAATTGAATTAAGTACCCTATAATTCTACATCTCTTTCTATTTTTTTTCCCCAAAGACTTCTTGATTTTAACTTCCCTAGCTTTTACTATGCTTTTATATTAATTCTTAGCAAATCAGCCTAGATTTCACTCTGTATAGATGTCTTCTTTATGCTCAAGGTCAACAGTGGCATTCTAGTCAATCTATTCTTTTCTTGTACTTATATTCCTTTCTCTGTACTGGTGTAGAGCTTGCTTGGGCACAACCTGTCTTGCTGCCTTCCTAGCTCAGCATCTAGCTGGGTGCAAAACATCCCCTGAAGTCTGCTAGTTGCTTCCTGGCTCAGTGGTTTGCAGGACACTTGTCACAATGACGAGGCCCACACCTGGTGACCTGTAGGCCACCCTCTGCTGTTGATGCTCCTGTTTTCTCCCTGAGCTGCATTAGCTACAGAATTTCACCTGGCAGAAGTTCTGGGCCACACGCCTCAGCACTGGTGCCACCTTCCTTCTTTGTTTTTAGGCCTTGTCAGAAATCATTGGCATGAATGAGACAGCCACATCTCCTGCCATGCCCGGCAATTATCCATTCCAGCTACTCCACAGGAGAGGGAAGGAATACTGAGGACCACTGGCAAACCAAAGTCTCCCCACTCAGTTACTTTTCTTAGCCTTCAAAGTCAAGGTTAGATCTGCATTACCATACTGGCAGTGAAGTCCTAGTTGAAGCCAGCTTTGGATAATGTTTGCTCAGGTGTAGTATCTTGGAAGTGAAATCATTGCTGCTCCTTTCCTAGAAAATATAGTCATTGTTTGCCACATTTGATTAAGTTTCCCGCTCTGTTCACACAGCCTCCCCCACACAGATCTGAAGTTAGTTTTACAGTTTCCTCTCAGCCTTCTCCTTTGATCCTAAAGTAGCTGTCACCTCAGTACCTACAGCCCTTCCTTTCTCACCTTGGCCAGCATAAAATGTGTTTGTGTGTTAATGGCTTTCTTCTCGGGGCGGCTGACTCCCTTTACCAGTCAGCTGGATGCTGGATGAAATCATTCTCTCTGCTGCTTCAAGTATGTCACACATCTATATTTCCCCGCCTGGGTTTTATGTTCCATCCCGACTTCATTCATAGGAAATGGTTCTGTTTGAGTTCATTTTGTTTTGGAAAGTGAATGTGTTGCCAGGCGAATGTGAGAGATTTCCAGAGACTAGGCCCAAGTTTCGTGTGGGAAGGTGCTACACAGACTTTGCCACCCACAGCCTGCTGCTGCTGTGCTGCAAGAAGCTGTTCCTTTCTTAGAGCCTCCTCAGCACCAGCCATACTCAAACCAACGTGTCTTGAGTTCTGTAGAGTCTCTGCTCTGGTCAGCTGTGTCTGTGACCTGCTGTCTCCACCTTATCTGGCTTCTGGTAGCCAACTTGTCCTAGACCTGAACTAGAACTAACCCTCAGGTCTGCACATCTGTGAAAAACCTGCTTCAGTAAACAGAGCTATATTGCAGCAACTAAAGCAGGGCAGGAGCAAGCCTTCAGCTTACAGTGAAGAAAGTTTAAAATAGCAAAAATAAAAAAACAAACCAACCAAACCCACTTGACATAAATGACAAAATAACCCCATGCTCAAGATCTAAGAGCAATTATGAGTAGTACCATTTTTAGACTGTTGGGATAAAGTTCTGCACCAAAAGTTATTAATAAAATGCTTCGCCACGAGTGTGGCTTCAATAGCGTGACTCAGAAACCTCAATCCAACGACAGCCTGTCTGCTGTAGAGCCTAATATGGATACTGCATTTGGCCATGCCACAGCAGGCTAGATTCAAAGTGCTGGATTAGTCTGATTAACCCAAAGTATAAAACAAACTGCATTTTCTCTGGTGTGCCGTCGAGTCAGAGCTGTTCAGCTCTGGTACTGGCATGGGACAGATCAACAGGATCCATCTCATGGGCATGATGTATGAAGAGGGCTAATGGAGGAGAGGGCTCATTTGAGGAGCTCTGGAAGAGCAAATCTGGAAGGGAGGAGTGACAGCATGTGGAGTGAAGTGCCAGAGCAGAGTTGTGTGCAGTTGCAGACAGGGACCCCAGTGTGCTCCCCCTCTGCTCCTCAGAGGTAAAACCTTAAGCTGCTGTAATCAGTGACAGATGCCGGCTGCTGAACCAGAGCTCTGCTTCATTTCAAGAGAGGGAAGAGAAGAAGGCACAAAAGATGTGTGTTAGAGTGGTACACAAAGAACTGTTACAGATTGCAGTCTCTGAAATGAACAAATGTTGTTCTCTAGTGTTTGCTATAGACTAACTTTCAACAAAAAAGAAACCCACATTTGTAGAGAAGAAGGTCTAGAGAAAGTGTGATTTTTTTCCTTTTTTTTTTTCTTTTTCATTTTGGTGTATTACTATGTCAACAGGCTCATTAAATCTTACTTCTGTGGATCATTTTCAAATTCATGCTTACACTGTGACTCAAAAGAATGAAGGAAAAAAATACCTCCATCCAAAAACTGGCTGCCAGAGGATGAACAAAATGTCTGCTTTGGGAATGAGCACTGCCTCTCCCTCTCTCATACATATGCACACATACTCTTGCTGGGCAGATCACTGCAAATCAGGATTACTAAGAAGAGTTAAGGCCAAATCTGAAACAAGGGAAAACTCTTGTTAGTAGAAGCAGCTCAGCAGATGCACATTTATTACATTCATTGCAGCAGCACAGAAAACAAAACAAAACAATGTCTTAGTGCCTGTGTCTGATTTGCCTGCAATGACCTCTCTTTCCTTCAATCCAAGTCCTTTCTTTCTGCAGATCTCCATGTATGGTTGGCATTCCACAATTAGGGAAGCGTCAATAAATCAGTGACAGGCAAGCAAGGACTTCAGCCTTCCCTAGAGCTTGCAGTGCTAAAAGTTAATCTCCAAGTGCTCCCTCTTCATTCCAAGCAGCAGCCAGGGTGCTTAAGGTTTGCGAATAGGAACAGCATGGGCTCAGTGCTGGCCAGGCTCTGAAACTGGAGTGGGAGGGGGTGGGGATGCAGAAAATATCGGGTTGAACTGAACGCCATTAGATATTGGGCTACACAGCGAGCCAAGAACTTGGGTGGTAGCTATTGTTGTGAATCATGGTCAAGAAATGTTATTACATTGGGCTTTACATTGGGTTGGGGCCTGATGCGAACCGTGGGGATTCAGCTTTGCAGAACACAAAGACCAAAGAGAGGCTCACGGAGCAAAGGGGCAGAAACGCCTGTATGAAGAGGGTCCAGTGTGGCAGACAGGACCCTGTATGAAGCATCAGTGGCAGGGTTCAGGTGCATAGGTAGCTTTGTGGTACAGTATACCTGTCATAGAACACCTCAGGCTCCAACCTTGGCCCCCACGCACAGCAAGGCTGTTTTCAACAGGTTGTGTTGTTTAGATTGTGTTGTCCAGGACACTGTCCAGTTCAGTTTTGCAGATCTCCAAGGACAGGGATTTCACAATCTCTCTGTGAAACCTGTTCCAATGATGAAATATCCTTCTAGACAAGATTTTTTTCCTTAGCTTCAATGAATATTTCTCTAGTTAAAACCTATGCCCATTGTTTCTTGTTAACTCACTGGCCTCCTCCAAGAGCAGCCCAGCTTTGTCTTCTCTTTAACTTCCTTTAGCTAATTGAATACTGCAAGTAGATTCCCCCATATCCAGGATTCCCTTTTTCCTCCAGGTAAAACAGGTCCCTTTCTCTCAGCTGTTGCTGATACACTCCTCTGTAGCCCCCACATCTCTAACTGAGCAGTAATTTTCCTCTGTCCCATCTATTTAGACAGTACAGTCTTTGGAATGGGTATTATTATTTGGTACATGCATAGCTAATTGAGTGGGGAGGCAAGGGACATGGATGATCACTTTATAGCTTTCTCCTTGGAGTAATCCTATTCCCTTGCCTTGCTGGAGGTCAGAAACGGACTGTAATTAAAGCTGCAGGTTCACTTGGGGAGCAGGACAGGGAAGGAGAGCAGCACTGAGTGCTTGGTTATGGTCTCGTAGATGCCCTCATCTTCTGAAGCAAGATTTGCTATACCTGAACCCTTCCTGACAAGTGTATCTCCAACTCCACTTACATTGCACCCATGAATAAGAATCTGCAGTGTCCCTCATCAGCTCCAAAGTTCCCCTCTTATTGCTCTGTTGGCCTCAGTCTTTGCAGCAAACCAACCCCAGTTCTCCTCATGCTCTTCCCTTGGACTCTGCAGTCTTTAGGACAAGCCCTGATGTATTGAAGGGCTGTTAATGCTCCCTCTTAGTTTTCTCCTCTCCAGACTAAACAAACCCAATTCTTTCAATCTGCCCTCATAGATTATGTTTTCCAAACCTTTTGTCGAGCTTGCTCCTGCTCCTCAGAGGGCTCCCCAGTTTGTTTACCCAGTTTGGAGAGTGCTGTGCCCGGCATCCTCAGGGCCAACTGCAGCACAGTCATTTTCTCCTATGCCTGCCCTGTGAATCTTTCATTAATGGGTCCCATCAAGAGACTCGCCTGTTTTTAAACAGCATGACAGTGTTGACTAATTTTTTGTCTACAATCCTGGGAGCCTTTCCTGCAGCAGTGCTCTTTATCCAATTAGTCCCCATTTTGCATTTGAGTTCCAACACCTCACTGTGGTATTTCGCGCTCGCTCTTGTGTGATTTCCATCCTGCTGATTTGAGACCAATTCTCCAATTTATCTAGATTGTTTTGAAATCTGCTGCTTCTGCCTTCCCCTCCACTCAGACCCCATGGCTGCAATTCCTCCCAGCTCAGTAGTGCACATAAATGTTATCCTGATTTCTCCGCAATATCCCTGACGCTGTGGTCCCTATTATCTCCAGTTCTGTGGTCAGGCAAGCTGTTGGACTGCCTGGGGCTTGGGGCTGGACCCTGTTTGCAGCAAACACAGTTGTTAACCATTTGGGACAGTGTTACAGTGAGCTACACACTTGCTTGTAGCAGGACTTCACACACCACAGGTTCCTGGTGGTTTATGAGGCAGTTTTGCAGCACACCAGAGGCCACTGGGTATTTCTGGGCCACGGTCTCTCCTGCTGGTCCTCTGGGAACAGCACTGCTAAGCACAAAGGATTGGGGAAAAAAGCTACCTTGTGGCCCACAGCTGTGAGAAACTGAACTGAGAAAATTATCCAGAGGGAAGTTTTAGGCAGAAAGATGCACAGAAGAATCAGGCAGACTTCCCTTTCTATGGCTTCATAAGTGCCCAAAATACCCTGATCAGCTGGGGAGAGGGAGGTTATCCCAGAGTCCAGCCTCAGGACCTGGGGGCTTGCACCAGCCCTTCTTTGGCCCCACGAACTCTTGGATGACCCAAGAGCCCTACAAAGCCCTAGCTCATGCCTGGGACACGGGGCTTCCCCACAGGCTGAGCCTGGATCAGGACCCCATCCCCGCGCTCCCTTCGGTGCCTGGCTGTCTCCAGGCCCCAGCTGCCAGGCTGGGATGTGGGTTAGCAGATTTTTTCCACGCTGTTTCTCCGGGATCCCTGACAGAGCCCATCAGAGCTGCCTTTTATCAGCACTGCATGCCTTAGTGAGCCTGTCATGACTCACACACAATGTGCTCTGTGCCGGATTAATCCGGCTGGCTTTCATGCTCAGGATGTGGGCGATGGGCAAGGGATAGGGGGTGGGGTGGGCATGGGGACAGATGCAGGACTAATGGAGGCCTGGGACATGGGCAGACTTGAGGACCCTGAAGTACTGAGGAGGAGGACTTTGTTTCAGTATGATCTGAAGGGACAAAGAGACAACAAGCCCACAGGCACAAAAATGAAAGGAGAGCAACAGGTGGCACGCTGCCTTCCAGCTGCAGGTACTTGTTGCTCTGACTTTTTAGCAGGAGCCATGCCAGGGAGTTGTGCAGAGGTGTTCAGCCCCATCAGTGAGTTTGTTTGCACTGCCACGCCCTTAACTTCCTTCCCTTAGCTTTAACTTCCAACTTCCCAAGAATATCCGAGTTCGGGCCTGAGGGAGCCAAGGGTGCAAGGCAGCCCTTGCCACATACAATCGTAGAATGTGCTGAGTTGGAAGGGACCCACAAGGATCATCAAGTCCAACTCCTGCCCTGCACAGGAGACCCCAAGAATCACATCATGTGCCTGAGAGCATTGTCCAAACACTTCTTCAACTCTGTCAGGCTTGATGCTGTGACTACTTCTCTGGGGAGCCTGTTCCAGTATCCAACCACTCCCTGGATGAAAAACCTTTTCCTGATATCCAGCCTAAACCTCCCCTGACTCAGCTTTATCTTGTTTCCGTGAGTCCTGTCACTGGTCACAAGAATGAAGAGATCAGTGCTGCCCCTCCTCTTCCCCCTACGAGGACGTTGTAACTGCCATGAGGTCTCCCCTCAGTCTCCTCGTCTCCAGGCTGAACAAACGAAGTGACCTCAGCTGCTCCTCAAAGGCTTCCCCTCCAGACCCTTCACCATCCTTGTGGCCTTCATTTGGAGGTGTTCAGAGCCAGGTTGGATGGGGCTTGCAGTAGCCTGGTCTAGTGGTAGGTATCCCTGCCCATGGCTGGGTGGTGGAACTGAAGGATCTTTAAAATCCCTTCCAACTCAAACCATTCTGTGATTCTATGACCCTGTGAAGAGCAGCAAATATAAGACATTGCATGCAGCTACTATTTATTTACACAGTATTTTATAGGTGAAATTGGTTAAGAGCATAGTTAACCTTTTGTCCCAAAGCCATGAGCATACTGTCACTGTCTGGCTTTGATTGTCTCCTGCCACCTCTTGAGTCACTCCAGCTCCTGGCATATCCCATGTTATTTCTCCCACCAAATCATCCACTCAGTCAACCATAACTTATGCCCAGCTTGTGGGCTCACATAGTACTAAGCATGTTTTGCAAGATTTCCTGCAGCTCTGCTGCTCCAGAGACTCAGCGTGATACTGGTCCAGCTGGGATCATGCTTGTATGTTGCTGCAGGTACATGAGTATAGTTTGGTGTTCACCTCTGTTACACAGATCTATCCAGCCCTCAGAGAGGGAGAGACAGATATTTGCTAATTCTTGTGCAAAAAGTTTCTTTGAGGCTGTTAATACTTTTGATTTAGATGTGACATTTCTTTGATGTATAAACACATCTGTTAAAGCAGATCACTCGGGGCTTACGTGTCTGTGAGACAGGTATGTCTGAACCCTTGGTCCATGAACTGAGGGAGGACAATGTTTATAGCTCATCTTTCACCTTTTCTGGACTGCATTTCCAAAGTAACTAACATTTCTCAAAAATGTATTGTTTATGAAATGGATGTCTTCAGAAAGGGCTGCCATGACAGTCCTCCCTGAAATGTGTGGGAAGCTTGAGGAAAGCTCTCCACTTTCATCCCAGTTACCTGCATGTTATGCAAATTTGGGATCTCTTTCTGCTTATTTGTAGAGAATTATTTGCCTCTGAAATAAAAAACTGTGAAGCTGAGCTGAGAGAGTTACTTCTCCGAAAGATAAAAAAATAGCCATTAATTTATGCTCCCTGCATAGTTAATTTCTGTGAGTCCATCATCGTGGGCAATTAACATGTCTCCTAAATCATGTCCAAACTATGGCAATTCAAGAGGAGTGCAGAAAAGTCATATTTGTATCTTCCAGACTCTCTTTGCAGCAAGTATTCCCGTGACAAGAGCTTTAACCTGACTAGTGCCTTTTGGTGACAGTCACAACAGCTCAGCCAGGCACAGAGGAGGGAGCTTGACCCACCTTCCTGGTGCTGATGCACCTTGTAAGGCAGGTTATGGGCATTGCTGCTGCCTTCTCTGCTGGCACCTTCCTAGTGGGAACACCACAAGGGGCTGGGCAATTACACCCTGCAGTACCAAACACAGGCTGTTTTGGGAGTCTTCCTACAGTACATCACATGAGGGTTTGGGGCTATCAGTCGAGCACTTGGTTAAATGGCCTGGTTGCTTTTTATATGAAGAGGTGTAAATTTGCTCAGAGGGCCCTGATCTGCACTGACAGCTTGGTTAATGGTTTCAAGGTATGCAGAATGGAAATTAAACGTTACCGTGCCTTTCTGAAAAAAGACATATGCTTCATATCCTAGGCAATATCAAGAAGAAACAGGAAGATGCAGGAAAGTGTATGTATTTCTTTCCAGTTAAAGGTATTCAGTTGTGCAATACATCACCACATAGCTCTTTTTCACTGGCTGATAATTTCATCTTCAGTCACCAAGTAACGAGGATTTTCATTCATCTTTGTTAATTGTAGAATGGAGAACCTAAAATGGTTCATTGTTCCAAAAGCTGCTCTTCTGTTCTGCTTTGTCGGCTTTTTCCTTCCACTTTCCTCAGGTGCAAGGCTGTGATTTAGCAAGTTGTTTAAACATCTCTTTAAGTTTAAGCATATAATTAAGTTTATTCCTACCCAGCAGCGCCTCTAAGCGTGTTCTTAACCGTGTACTCCAGTTGCTCCAGTCACAGTGAAGTAACTGAGCAATTAAGCAGGTGCTTTGCTGAAGCAGAGCCTAAATGACTACTTTAGTCCTTTGTAAGGAGGAGTATAAATCCTCCTCCTGGCAGGGGTGGGAGTGGGGAGGGATGCATTTTATTATCATCCTCCTCTTTAAAGCTTGACTTGGTCTTGCAGACTGCCCGGGTCCTTCCTTGTGCTGGTGACCAGCTGGTAAGCGGCTGTCACCTCTCTGAGAGCTGCGACCATGTACAAAAAATTCAGATTTACAGCAACATTGACAAGATCATCATCCCTTTTATGGAAATGCAGGCTGGTGGCAGGCATGTAGGGAGCTGGCTTGTGTTAACCCAGGCAGGGGGAGGACAGCAGGGCTGCCCCATTTTATACCTGCTGAGGACGGAGTGGTGAGGGAGGGAAAGGTTTTCCCTGGTTTTGTTTCACACCACCTTTCCACAGGGGCCGCAAAGCCCTTCTGCGGTCACCGTGCTGCTTGGAAAATGAACGCTGTCTCTGTTTAATTTTAATGCAGCCCATTAACTAAGCTGCCTCGCTGCACTTTGTCCATCTGGGTCGTCCCATGCCCGCCAGAGTTTCCCTTTCATATTATTCCCCATCGATTCAGGAGGCCCTTTTGACTCACCCCCTCCCTTCTTCCTCTCCCCAGCCCATCAACATTGTGTTGCTCAGCCCTGGAACACAAGCTGCGGCCATTCCTTGTGTTGCACTGCCAACACAGAGAGGCACCAACCTGTGCAAGGATAAATTGCACCCGTGTTCCCCCGTCCCAAGAAAATAGCCCTTGCTGCCATAAGAAAGGCAAAAAGCACAATGGGGCGAGGGACCACAGCTGTAACAGTGCACACTTGTTAACCAGGAAAAAAATGGATAAGGAGGAGGAGAGAGAGGAGGATAGATGTAGCAACAGCAGGGGCTTGGGCAGGAAGGGGGCTGGCAGCAAGGGAGGCAGCCAGACAAGTAGGGTCCCTCTGCTGATGCCATCAACTATAGGGCTCAGGGCCTGTTTGATGTCATTGTTGGCAGCAGGGAGAGTTGGGGTTTGCTTTTTTACATTCTTCTTTTTTCATTTTTTTCCTGTTTTTGTTTGTTTATTTGTTTGGTTGGTTGGTTGGTTTTTTTTTTTTGTATGAGTGTCTATGGGTTTTTTGTTGCTTTGGATTTTTTTGTTTTTGTGACGTCTTGGCTGCAGCTCGGCCAAGGAGGGCGGGGGGCGGGGAAGGAAGGGTGAATATGGGATTTTGCCCAATCCACTGATTCTCAATGGAGGCTCTAAGCAACACTCAAGGCGCTGTGAGGCAGCACTGGCCCGAAGAAAGGAACCTTCATGGGCTGTGGGGGGAAGGCAGGCAATGGCAGGCACCCCTCCCGCCAGGTGAGCGGGAGCCCAGCCGCTCTCCCCCCAGGTGAGCGGGAGCCCAGCCGCTCTCCCCCCAGTCCTATTGCCTAGTTAAATCTCTCAGTGGAGATTTTGGCCCCTGAGCTCAGGCCAGGCGGTTGTGCAGCACTATAAGATTGAAATGGGTAAATAAATAGAGTGTACAGAGCAGACCTTTGGCTGGAGGGACGTTGGTCTATGCCAAGTGGGGCTGTACGTGTGAAGCTACACATATACATGTGTATATATACATAAAAAACCACATTCCTGCATGGAGCATGGGCTGTAAGGCTGGTGGCAGTGGCAGCAACTGTGACTTTCCAGCCTGGCCCTGCACGGTTCCTTCCCTGAGCCTGCTAGGTGATATCATCTCTTCCAGGAAAACATCTGGTCCTGATTTCAGGCCTGCAAGCGATGGAGCCACCTCTGGCCTTCTAGGCAATGTGCCCTACAGATTAATTACTTTCACAGTTGAAAACGTGCACCTTGATTTTCAGTCTCAATTTGTCTGGCCTCAACTGCTGGCAGCTGGTTCTCATAAATGCCCTTTTTGCCAGATTAAAGAGCCCTTTGATATCAGGACTCTCTCTCTCCCTTGAAATGCCTGTAGATCAAATCACTCCCTGGAAGAACCAGGGAGATCGTGCCTTTTTAAATTGCACACCGTAGGGTGGGTTGTCCAGACTTCAAACCTTTCCAGATTAAGCCATGTGGCATTAAATATCCTTTGGCATCCACACCTGTTCCTGCATCCCTCACCGGCACCGTGAAAGGCTGCCTGCCAGCCCGGGATGCTTGATGCCTTCAAGATGCAGACACAGCCATGCATGGACCAGCAGAGGAGCAGAGATTTCGGGGAGACCCGACAGATGCATTTGGCCATGGAGGGGCTGCTCCTTAGGTGTGAAAGGACCAATGAAATGAAATCTGCTGCGTCTGCTGCTGAGGAAGTCATGGCATGCTGAGTGGGTCAAAGCAATTGAGGCTGACCCTCATGAGTGCAAGGGTGGGAGGGAGATTGCAAACTGGCCAGCACATTGTGTACCAGCAGCCTTGGAGGAACAGATTCATCTCTTGGATCAAAGGGTGTTTAGCCACAAAAGTCTGTATATGGAGAGAAAAAAAATTGTTGGTTTGCAACATCTATTTTTCAGATTTTAACTTCTTGTGGTAGTAGTATAGCATAAAAGGAGGAAAGATTTTGAATATACTGGTAGGGTGTAACCAGTGCTGGCTACAACAGCTGGGGAATATGAAACACTGTCCTTGGCCAAGTAATTTACAAAAGGTCACCCAGAGCATCTGTGGCACGGCAGGATCTGAACCCTGCTCTTTTAACTCTGCCTCATCATCACAGAACGCTCTCCCAGGTGGGGCCACTCCTGAAGTGCTTTAGATCAGGCAGAACTGTCTGGGCAGCCTTGCCCACTAAACTGCATTTCTGAAAAACAGGATTTATCTCTCACAGTTATGTATTTTAATCAGAGCTACAAGTCTTAAGCTGAGGGCAAATCAGGCCCCTACTGCCCATCTCATGGGACTGGGAAGTAAATCTGTAGGGTATCTCAGGAGAGAGCACCACAACAGACTAGTCCAATGAAGACCACAAAACCTTTCATCAAAACCAGGATTAAAATTCACCTTTCAGGAAGATTTAACTTTACAGACTTGTTGCTGTCTCCCATTCTGCAAACTAAAGCAAATGGTAAAAGTCTCTTTCACCTGCCCAAGCAGGACCAGTGGAATTCTCCATCCCACCGGAGTGCTGACTGGTAGGATACTTCCTGTAGGCCTGTATCTCCTTCAGGAGGACTAGGGAGAGCACTTCAGTGTTGTGACATCAAACCTTTTTCTTCCTGTGTGGTGCTCAGTGCTAATGGGAATGTAAAGGAGAAGAAAGATCTTCTTTCTTGCCTCAAATCCTCCTACCCCCCGTCCCAGTCCCAAGGGTCCCGTTTGATATGAGATGTGTTTTCCTTTCATCCCTGCCTGAGAAACTCATGTTTCAGCATTAGCATGCAAGATGGAAGAGAGCCAGCATTTCTGGGAGGATTTCATCCCAGAGATTGCTTTCACCTTTTCCTGACTGTTTCCCCAACACTGACTGCAGCAGAAAACCCTGTCAGTTTGCTCCCTGCTCACTCCTCGAGGTGGTGAGCTGAATCTCTTGACTCTGTCAGGGATGCACTTAGACGTGGTGACAAGCACCTCTCACCAGAGGCTGTTTTCGGCAGCTCAGGTATCAGGTGCTCTGTAGGGTGCATGGCAAAGGAGGCGTGGAGAGGGGAGGTGGCTTCTTGTCTCACCCAGTGAAGAGGTGTTAATTGAAGTGACTACTTTAACTTTTTCACGCCCTGACATTCTTTGTCAGCCTGATGAGAACGCCCATGACCCAAGTGGCCTCCCAGGAAGCGCTGTGTGAGATCCACTCTCTTCGTTGGCCACTCTTCACCATCCCCCATCTTCGTCATCATCTCCCGCCCACCTCCCATCTCGGTGCTTCTAATGCATTTCCATTATTTATGAGACATCCCTTGGTGGTTCCAGTTCAGCCTTTCTCATTCTTACTGCTTTTTGCTTGGCATGTTGAGGTCCACGGCCCAGAAGTCAATACGGCTCAACACGCATCTACCAAACACAAATCTCTCAAATATTTCCTTTCTAGCAAGGTTTGTTTTAAATGAGCAATGTGCGATCGTTGTACATGGTTGTATGAACAAAGCAAAAGTCACAAGTTATGGATTAATGGCTATGGAAGCCAGTGCCTTCTCAGGCTGGCTGTAAAATACGTAACGTGCCATCAGCAGTAACACGGACCAGAATCCTGTCAAAAGACGGAAAAGAGAATTCATCTTTTCAGACGCACCCTGTTTATTCAAACACTCTCGTGTTTTGATGGTTTATCAATGAGGCAGCTGATGCCATCATGATTACAGGTTTCTTCTGCCTTGCTGAAACCATATAAGACGTGACCAGTGCTTTTCTCATGTGCCATCATCTGACAAATCCTTGGCCATCACCAGTCCCCTGCTCAGGATACAGAGCATTTTGTTACTCTCTCTGTGAATAACCCTTTCAGCTGCAGCAGAAGTAGGTTTGAACTCACTGTAGTGAGTTCACTCACTGCAGTACTGCTCTGCAGGGAAATGGGGAATATATTATTCTTTTTTACAAGGCCTGCATTTGCACGCTGACAGAGGAGGCCCAGAGGAATGCTTCCTCACCAGACAGCAGCCAGACCTTAGCTGCATGACCTTATGGCTCGCAGACAGCAGTTTTACTAGCACATCCAAAATAAACCTATCCTTTGTCCTGATGCAGAAACTGCACGGAGGCTGTTTCATTTAGGAGCCATTCCTTGGACAGCTTATTCCTCCAGTGGCCTGGGAAGGCTGTCAGCCTCTCCTGTGAACTATTTACCACATCTGCGTTTTGTAACACCAAGTTATTTTGCTGCCTTGTTCCCTCTCCAGCCCCCACAGCACAAAAATAATAGTGCACACCCAATTTAAGCCACGCACAGCTCTTCCAACATCTTCTACTGGCCTTCAAGGATGTCCATGGGTTTTCCCACTGCAAGTGAAGGTTTCCCATTCCCACTGTAATAGCCCAGAGCCTGTTGCCTAAATCTGATTTTGAATTAGGCAAGGGTCCACGGTTCCATGTCAATGCCAAGATGTGGGTGGGAGCGGAGGGGAGGATTTTTTCCTAGGGATTTGAAATCGCTTCTTGCGCTGTTTCTGAAAGATTTCATCTCTCCAGGAAGCAGAAGTCTCTCGAGATGAGCTGTTTGTGCAAGACTCTGCCGTGTGGGCTTGAGCTGGAGCTTTCAGATGGAGCCAAACCAAAAGACTGCTTTTTTTCTGGGTTGGGACCAGTCAGGATCCAAACTTCAGGGGAAGATTTTGGTCCAAGAAATCGCATCTGAGCTGCTCTTATCTTTAAGTGTTTCAGATGAAAGGATCGTCTGAGCCCAAGAAGGTGTGTGAAATGCAGTCACCCTAACTTAGTTGTGCCTCCAGTCAGGAGATGTGGTGGGACAGTAAGGGAAGCTGCTCATGGCTCGGGTGGGTGCATGATGAAGTGACTTGACAAGGGACATACAAACAGCCTGTAGCAGAGACAAGGAAAAAATTATCTAAATATTGTTTTGTTATCCCTCTTTGATCCAGAGAGACTACTTTGGCTGGGCCAAATCCACAGCTGGCCTAAGACCCTCCATATTATCCAAACGTCTTGGAAAGATACAGACATAAAGACTGAGTTAGGAGTGAGTGGTCCCCATTTCTAACTGGAATTTATGACAGGAGCCAAAGCTGGAGTTCACATGAAACACATCCCATTTCAAATAACCAAAGCCAGTGCCTGGATTGGATTTTCTTCCATACCAAATATCAAGGCTGAAAGCGTGGGAATGCCTTCTCTTGAAATATATCTTATTTCCACGGTCCTGCTAAAGAGGTCCCTCACTCCCAAACCATTACAGCCTTTGTTTCTTTCCTAAATCTCACAGCACCGACGTTTGCCGTGAAATCACCGGGTCAGCATCCCCCTCCTGGCTTTACTCCCCCCTTCTCTGTGAGCTTGCTGGGTTACACTCCAGGTTACACATAGGGAGATGAGCTGAGAATCCCCAGCAGCGACAGATAAAATGCCGCCAAGTGAAACCCACACTTGTTGCAGCGTCGCGTTTTAACCTTGTCCCATCCCTCCCCTTCTGGAAAGCCAGCCTGGGTGGGAAAGTCGAGGAGAAATAAGATGTTACGTTCGTCCCGGGGAGCTGAGAGACGTGGGATTTGTAACTGGAGACCAGGATGGAGGCGGGGGAGAGAGGAACACACGGAGAAATGGATGACCCCCTAGGTGGGCAGGTCGGCTGTCCCCGGCGCCCCTTTCACAGCACGTTTGGCATCTCTCGGCGCCGTGCATCCCCCTACGTGCATGTCCCTGCATGCAGGCGCGGGCGGTGGGACTGGGGGGGCGGCTTAAAAAGCCTCGCTGAGAAAGGTATTTCTTGTGGGGAGAAAGACGCGGGGAGGGGGGAAGAAAGAGGGCAGGCCCCCTCGCTCCCCACTGAGTCCATTTCTCCTGCTTTGCCGGAGCTGTCAGCCTTGAATCCCGGTGGCGTCCCGTAACTAATTGACAGCAATGGGGGCCTTTGGGAGCCGAAAGAATACGCATCCTCGCTGGGCGAGCGCTGGAGCAGGGGCTGCGCGGGCAGCTGTGGGGGGACATAAAGGGCGGCTTTGGAAGCCTTTGTGCGTGGCCGCAGTGCGTGCGGGCGTGTGTGTGGCGGTTCTGCGGCGAGCCCAGCGCTGCCGCGCGGGGCGGCGCGGGGGGAGCCGCCGGCCGGGAGCGAGCCGCTCCCCGAGGAAAGCCAGGAAAAAGCCCCAGACGGCGCGAGCAGGGAGCTGGCTGGGGGTTCGGTGTGAAGGCAGGGCCATCGCGAAACTGGATCTCTGTTTTCCATCCCAGGCTGTAAAATATGACCTGCCGGCACGGCCGCCAAGCTGCAGCTTCGAGAAACAAAACCTCTTCTGTGCTTTTTCTGGGTTTGGGGAACGGGCAAAGAAATCTCCCCTCCCAGGTGTAGCCTGGCAGCTTTGTCCCTGTGGTCATCCTACTCCTTCCTGAGGATGCTTTGATACCCACCAGGAGAACGGCTAGATTTTTTTTTTTTTTTTTAATTGTCCCGAAGCCAGTTGCACAAACGTGTCCCAGTGCTGCAGAAAAAATATTGTCCGGGAGACATTTTTATGTTTTTGGCTTGACTCAATCAAAAATGCCCCATTGTCTGTGACATTTTAAGAAACAATCTCTGATAAAAGTATTTGCATATTTACAGCTGGAAAGAAATAAATTAACTGTTTGCATTTCTCCGGGGTCTGTCACTCTGGAATTTAATAACAGAAGCAACGAAATGGGGACAAGTGTAAAAGAAACAGCTCCTAAGGCAGCTGGGCAAGGGTGCAAATATCAAACAAGCCCAGCACAACTGTAGTGGCAACAAGGGACATTTATATTTTAGACCTAATCTGCACCCAGTTTTTGAGAGAGAAAGTGAGTGTTTGAAAGATGGGGCATCAGTTCGTAGGTTTGAAGGCCAAAAGATATCATTAGACCAGCTAGCCTGATCTTTTGTGTTATAAAGACCCCAGGATGATACCTAATTACCTTTATATTGAGCTAAATGACTTGTATGTCACTAGTAGCCACTTTTCTTTTTTTTTGTCAGTCTTTTGTCTCTTTATTTCAACTAGGCCCTACGCAAAAAATGCTTGGACTCAGCCAGTGAAAAGCTCCCGGTCATTTGGCAAAATGCATTTTTCATTCTACATTTGCCTCACTTAAGTAGATGCTGTATTTTTGCTAGATCCTATGTGTGGCAATACAGCATAGGAAGTCCAGATCCTCACAGGTTTGCTGGCTGAACAAGGCTAATTGCCCAGCTCTAGGCTAAAAGAGAGAGGTGCCCAGCTATCTCCCAGGTCAAGTCCAGAGGCCCTTGGAAGTACCCCAGTTCTCAAAACTGTTCATGCTGTGGGCAAAGCAATGAGTCCTCATCCTTTCTGTTGCCTGTGAGTTATATAGTACAGGAAAGGGGAGCTGGATTTCCTGGGGACGATGAACAGTTTTTCGCTTAGCAATAGGTTGGTGTGGGAAGGTTTCTCCATGAAGCCAGAGTGGGCATGTTAAATGCAGGGAGCAGGGCAAGCGCTGGATGGGTGGGTGGGCTTGCTCAGAGCATCCAGCCCCTCTGGTACCCATCCAGCAGCTGGCTAGTGTCTCTACTCACGTGAATTAATGGTATTAAAAGGTGGCTGATCAGTTTGTGCGGTTGAAAGAGGAGAATTCCTTGACTAACCAGAAAAGCAGTTCCTCATGTTGTTGGGGGTTTTTAAAGAGGTAGAGAAAAGCATGAAAAAATATAGTAATTTATCAATATGTTTGAAACACTTCTTTTTCTGGTTTGTTTAGTCACGTGGATGATGGTGTTGCTTTCTCCGTGCCCCAGTCACCCCCGGGACGAATAGAGCTCTGTCCAAGCTCTGAAAGGTGAGGTTTGGTCCATCTAGTAACCGCTGGCTTCAGCCCAAGCTCCCAATGAACTCAGTAAAAAGATTGACTCAGCTTAAAAGGGAACATGACCTTAGTCTGTACCCTGAACAATAGTTCGGAAATGCCTGCCTGGCTGCAGGCTGCAGTGACCTGTTGCTGCTTATGATAGTTGCACTGTGGGCTCTGGGCAGCTCCGACCATCTTTAGGCTCCATGTTTGTAGAGCACCCAGTGTGGGATCAGTGTCAATTTTCTGATGGATGCTTCCACGCCTTGTCGCAGCAGATGAGTGATAGCAGAGCCTGTCAGTGCAGGTGTGAGCAGGGATGGCACTGCTCTCCCCCTGTGAGCTCTGGAATTTCAGGCAGCTGTTTTGTCTGCAGAGGGGTCGCTGGTTTTTGTGGGAAGAAAGACTGTGACTGCTGGCAGAGGCATCAGTTCAAGCCCACTGATTGCTCTCTCTCAGCTGACAGTAAAAATAATTCCGTTTCAGATAATACAGCATTGTTCTTTCCATGTGGAAAAATCAGAAACGCATGCAAAACTCTCCCTCCTTTTTTCCTGCTAATTGCCTTGATTTCTGCTTCCACATTCCCAGCTGCCGATCCTCTTCAGGTTGCCCTTTTTGACTCCTCGATTAACTTCTTTGTCCACCCGTTTACCACTCAGGACATGGCGACCTTTGGATGTAAATCTGCGCTGACGTCCCTCCCACTTGCGTGCTTTTGTCGGGGCTGACATCTGCGAGGCTCCTTGTGGTGGAGATGGGAGGGAGCCGGGTGGATGTGGGATCTGGGCAGTGCCCTCCCCTGCCAGGGCTGCTGCCCACCTCCACTCAGTGTTGCTGGCTCCCCATCCCACAGCTCAGTGCCTTAGCCTGGGATGAAAGAATCACAGATTTTGGTCTGCAGCTCCCAGATGAGACGTGAGTGTAGGTGCAGCCTTCACTCTCTGCTGTCATCTGGCTCAGGAGTTCCTGAGCTGCCCATGGCACTGCTGGCTCTCACTTCCTCAAGACACAGACAATGTTTATTATCAGGTTAATTTGGACAGGCATTCTTGATGAGAAAGCCGAAGCCTGTATATGGGCCCAGCCCATATACAGTGCCTCTTGTTGCACCCTGGAGCTGCTGTTTGAAATGGGAGGCTTGTTTGGAGGACACCCCCAGAGCCAGGACAGTGCATTTGCTCCTTATGTTACCTCAGGGTGCAAGATGTCCTCGCTGCCCAGCAAGTGTCTGCCAAGCCTTGCAGCAGTGAGGGGGCCACAGACCACTGCAGAGCCTGGCTGTGCGCCTCAGACCAGAGCTGACAGGTGGGATAGACACAGCACCATTTTCCAGAAGCAGGGGCCTTGTAGACTTTTGAAGCAGAGACAGCTTTTTTCCCAGATGATGTCCCAGGCTGCAGCATAAAACCCTTATTTGCTCTGAACGGGGTTTTATTCTGCATGAAGTTTGACTACTGGGATGTGGAGTGCTGCCTCCTGGGTCCACTGTGATTTTTGGCAGGATCTCCTGAATCCTGCTCTGAAGCTTTCCGCTCTGAAGCTTTCCCGAAGTCCTGCCCAGAGCCTCCACCAGGGATGTGAGATGCCAGTTAAGGTTCAGCTTTGCAGCACTGCATAGGGCTTTTGGCTTTAATTACACAGACAGAGCCCCCTTCCCCCAGCCTTCCCCCAGCCTTCCCCTTGTTCCCAGCACAATGAGGTCAGACACCTGCAAAACTGGACTTCTAGGGAAATGGCCCCAGAGCAGGACAAAGGCGTTAGGCGGTGGGGGACGGGGACGTGAGGGGCAGGCAAGCAGCTGCGGCGGAGGAGGCACAGCTGGATCCCTGCACAGCACTGCCTCCCTGCCTGCCCCTGCCTCATCCTTCCAGGGCCTGTTAGAGTAGTTTCTCCTTGAGAAAGCAGAGTAGTTTCTCCTTGAACTCCATGGTAGCACCACAGCTGCCAGGCAAAAGAGTCTCTGGACAAGCTCCTCGCTGAAAGCCTCTTGAACAGTTAAGGGAAGTGGGCTTGTTTGATGTTTTTTCACTGAGCCCTTTTCTTCTGCTCAGTTTTACCCAAATAGAGAGAGACAACTTTCTGGAGGTTGAAATAAATGAGCTCTCCCCATCAGACCTGTAGACAGCAGGAATGGGCAAGCTCCAGATCCCTGCCTTGCCTCACTTAGATCACAGTTCTTTCTTCCTTTACTGGAGGTGGAATGCAGATGGCATTACTGAGCTGCATCCAGATGCTTGAAAGACTTGGTTTAAATACTTTCCTGAAGGAAAAGGAACAATAAGCATTGCAACTGCATGAAGTGATATGAAGTTGTACTTACATGCTCAAGAGGCCTGTGAGCTTTACAGAGCACTCTAAGCAAATGCGTTTTAGTGAAATCATACATAGGTTGAGCTATACCAGGTTTTTGTTTGTCTATTCCCACTCAAGAGAAAGGAAATGAGAAGACATATCCATTCCTAAAACTAAACTAAAAAGAAAAAAAAAAAAAAGGAGTTAGAAAGAAGCAAAGAAAAAAGACAGCAGGACTATTAAGGTGACCTATGTTCTCACCACCAGTCTGCTTGTCTGTGTTCCCATATGTAAAATGGGAAGAAAAATAATGAGTAGATAATGAAAATGGGATGACAGATAGGGTGGAGTAGGTGGATAATGAGAAGGAAAAAAAGATTAAAAGGGTCATCAGTTCTCATGCTTATGGATTCAACTCAATAAACTGAGTGCCAGGAGAAAATCTGGGGAGTTGCATCATTCAACTGCTTCCAACAAGATTTCTTGTGCTTTGACATCAGGCAAGTGGTACCTGCTTTCATTCAGCACTTCTCCCTAGGTCATGGAGGGCATTGTATGAGCATTGCATGAGAAAGCATCTCTTTAATAAGAGATGACTGGTTGGAAGGGCCAAGTGAATTCCCCACCCCATAGAGGTCTGCAATGCAGCAGTTACAAGGCAGCAAGTTAAGCCGGACCTTCGGACAGTGTTGGGTTGAGATTTCCAGTTTAGGCTCCATCTCCTTTAGGAAGGGTCTGTTCTGCCCTGGAAGGGTGTCAGGCTTAAAGTCTGCTCGCCTCACTGTCACACTGTGGGAATGTTGCTGAGGGGGTTCTGTGCCTCTCACCATCTCTCCTGAGGTACAACCCACTGTGTTGCTGCCTGGGCTGAGAGGTGGTGGTGAGGGGTAGGGATGAAG